>CM030838.1:11537052-11597052 GCA_018105865.1 Metaphire vulgaris | reverse complement strand
CTCATCGCCTGAGGCAGCAGGTAGCTGTAAATGCGTGAGATGTACTGATGACTCAGCCCGCCAGACAAATGAATGAGCAAGATTACTGATTCGAAAACTTTCGAATCGACCGGCTCACTACGAATCGAATCGAATACTTCTTGCGATTCGTTTTCGAATCGAATATCGAAGCTTCGCAGGTCCCTAGTATATAGGGTCCCAACTGGGGGTAGGCACTGGGGGGAAGGCACTCAATAGGGGGCACGGGCCCCCCTGGCCCCTCCGGTGGAGCCGCCACTGGTGGACTGGCAGATGCTTTTCAATATTGATAATTGTTCTGTAATGCATGTTGAGAAATATAATAATGGCAATGAATATTCTTTAAGGGGGAAGGTTCTAACCACAACAGAAAAAGAAAGAGACTTGGGGTAATCCTCCAAAGAAGTATGAATCCATCTCACCAATGCATGGAGGCAGCAAAAAGGGTAATCAAATGTTGGGAATGATGAAAAGGACAATAGTGAGTCAAGACAAAGATATAATCATAAAACTTTATAAGTCATTAGTAGGCTATACGGCCTCATCTAGAATTCTGTGTTCAGGCATGGAATCAATTCTTGAAAAAAATACAGAGCTGTTAAAGTGCAAAGACGAGCAACGAAGATGGTCAATGGGTGCCATAATTTAAGCTATGAAAAAAGACTTCAATATTGTGGACTGACAACATTAGAAAGGAGATTAAGAGAGAGGGGTGATTTGATAGAAGCATACAAAATAATGACTGGGAAAATAGATGTGCCATACGATCGATTATTTACATTGGCACACTATAGCAGCACAAGAGGCCACAAACGCAAATTGTTTAAGCAGAGGGTTTGTCCAAGAAAGAAAATTTTTTTGAGTGCAAGGGTTGTGGACAAATGGAACAGTTTGGACGAGGTGGGAGTGACAGTTGAAACAGTAATTAACGGATTGAAAGGCTATCTCGATAAACTAGGTTATTGAATGCAGATGGTTACATCAGTGGTTTTCACACAGGCTTACTTAAGTAAGTAAGTAAGTAAAATCTCGTGGATTTCTATAGCTATACTATACTTAGCCTCCTAAACCACTTAAAATCACATTATTATTATTATTATTATTATTATTATTATTATTATTATTATTATTATTTAAAATTATCGAAGTGCTACAGAAATTTACATCTTAAGAATCAGATGGTTTGACAAGATTGTACTACGTACGTACGATATCAACATTTGCCAAGATCTCGATCAACAACAAAAAGGCAAAACAATTTAACAAAGAATGAACATAGAAAAAGACATCATCCAAACAAGTCATTGAAAGGAAAGTCAGACTATTTGGCCATATCTGCCGAATGAATGATGAAAGGTTCATAAAACGAATCATGCTCGGAGTATTGGAAGGCGAAAACATTAGAGGAAGACCACGAAAAGAATGGATAGACAATATTAAAGAATGGTGCAACGTGGACATAATTATATGAAGCTTACAAAGCCACAGACGACAGAGACGAACGGAAGAAGCCTTAGAAGCGAAATCAAAATGCAATAGACAGTTATTAGACACCAACGTGTATTGCGCCCATAGAAAAGAATGAATAAATGAATAACTCTGCTTCTTAATGCGCCAATGCGCATGCGTACTTATTACCGGAAGTTGCCCATTTTTTTGTTTCTGACATTTTCGTGAGATAAATTTCTAGATGTCGATCGAATTTTTCAGATTTTTCCGAATATCCGAACGACGGATCTGAAGGGCAGTTTGGTTTTTCGGCATTGTAGTTGTCTCTGAGCACCGAATTCTGTCTTTTAAATGACAAGAGTGGTGTCTGAATGATGGACCTGCTAAAGGGCGATGTGTTCAACGCGGCCCGTGACGGTCGTTTGACCAGTATATCGTCGCAACTGGACGGTCTGTCGGACGACGAAGTCAAGGAGTTAGTCCACGCCAAGACGGACGGAGCGACGCCGCTCATAGTGTCCTGTCGGAACGGACATTTCCCGGTGGTCGAGTACCTCGTCGACAGGTGTAGCGCCGATATCGAGCAGGTGGGGTCCGTAAATTTCGACGGTGAGCTTATCGATGGAGCGCCTCCTTTGTGGTGCGCAGCGGCGGCCGGTCACGTCGAAATAGTCCGCTTTCTGACGAAGTCCGGAGCACAAGTCAACAAAACGACGTATACGAACTCGACACCTCTTAGAGCCGCCTGTTTCGATGGGCATTACGACATTGTACAGTTTCTGGTCGAACATAACGCTGACCTCGAAATAGCAAATAGACACGGTCATACGTGTTTAATGATATCCTGTTATAAGGGACACCACAAGATTGTAAGATATTTGTTAGAGAAAGGAGCAGATGTCAATCGCCGAAGCCTGAAAGGTAGTGAAGACTTCATAGATTAGAACATTTTATTTGTAGTGTTAGTTGCAGTTCTTGAATCTCATGTAATGAGTCATATGTGATTCTGCCCTGCTCTAGGTGTTAAATGAAATGCCCTATAAAGTTACTGAGTGTTTTGTACAGCACTCTTGTATACTTTTTCTGCCTTACAGCTTATTATAGCTATTACTACTACTGTTTTTACTACTACTACTACCTATTCCACCATTACTACTTGTACCTCTACTGCTAATACTACTACTATTACCACTGCTACCAGTATTACTTTATTACTGCCACTAGTACCGCTACTACTAATATTACCATTATCACAACTACCGCTAATATTGCTAAATTAATAGTACTATTATATTACTATGTTTACTACTAATGCTGCTACTACTACCACTTCTACTACTACTGCTATTACTCTGACTACTGCTAATAGGGTCGTTCCATAAATAAGTTACAAAATGATGCAGTTTAGTTAGTTTTTACAATGAAAGAAATCCGAAATATATATTTTGAAGAAAATTTTATTTGGGACAACCTCGATAAAGTATATAGTGATGACGTCACAGTGATGTCATCTGTAGCTATTGAATATGGTGACATTGTTGTTAAATGCATCCCATGAGGAACATCATCAGACATTGCAAGCTGTTTGCAGTCTGGGTTAGAGATGCTACAGCATCCTCCGTGTAGCCCTGACTTAGCATTCAGTGACTTCCAGTGTTTTGGTCCCATGAAAAAATGTTAGGTGGCCAGAAATTTGCCTCAGTTGTGGAGGCGCAAAAGGCCATTAGTCAGTGGCTCAAGCTGCAGCTAGCATCGTTTTTCGCAGCGGGCATTGAGAAACTTGTTGCTTGGTGGGACAAATGTTTAAACGAGCAAGGCGGATATGCCGAAAAATGAAACAGTAATTTCAGAATTTACATATAAAACATTTACTCATACTTGTACATCTTTTCATGGATTCATTAGATGTTCATTAGATGAAAATGTTCAATGCCACATTTGTGATGGAAAACATTGTTGGGTAAAATAATTCACAGACTCACTATGTTATACGTGCAAGTAATGTCACAGAAAAACAAGCCTTTGACAGTGTGTGGCAAAAGGGTCTGTGGAGGGTATTAAGGAGTTATGGAATACCAGAAAATCTTGTACAATTGCTGGAAGACTTATATAACAAATGTGAAAGTGCTGTGAGGATAGATGGTGAATTGACGGAGTGGTTTAACATACTAGTTGGGATCAGACAGGGATGCAATTTGTCGCCATATCTATTCATATTAATGCTGGAAGCAGTAATACAAATAGCACTAAAGGACAGTAACGCAAGAGTGAGGATAAGCGGAAAACTGCTACATAACCTACGTTTTGCAGATGACATAGACCTTATGGCAGAGACAGAAGATGGACTGCAAGAACTAACAGATAAAATAAACAACAGCAGTAAGAGGTTTGGACTAAAAATCAATAAGGAAAAAACTAAGGTAATGACAATAGAAAAAACAGAGAAAACATGTAACATCTTACTCAACAGTGAAATACTAGAGCAAGTCAAGGAATTGTCGTATCTTGGGGGTAATAACAGAAGATGGAAATTGCGAGAAAGATATAAAGAAAAGAATTGTACTAGCAGCTGTGGCAATTGGTGCTAGCCATAGACACAAAATACTATATGGTATATAAGACAATGATATTGCCGATCTTGATGTATGGATCTGAATGCTGGAAGATGAAGAAAGAAGATGAAAGATACTTACCTTCGAAATGGCATGTTTAACCTTTTCCTCGGGTTAGCCGTTTAAAGACGGCAGCGGAAAACTTTGACCAAACGGGGTTAGCCGTCTATAAACGGCGCGCTATATAAGCGACTGTGTACTGCGGACCTGCATGATTTTCAAAAATCCAACACGGGGACCGAGTTAGCTCACATCCATTCGATAGGCGGCAGCACCGTTTTCGATAATACTGACTATATATGCAAGGGATATTGACTGTAGACTGACCAAGGCTGGAAAATGTATAGGAAAAATCTTCAGCCGGAGGCTAGAATGGCCATAACTACGCCGAATATGGTCCGATCTTCACAATTTTTGCACTATTCTGTTCCAATCACACCTCACAACAACTTTCCTGCTCACAGTTGGGGGTCACTGCTGAAAATTTTTTTTATTGAGCTTTGATATCAAACCTTTGCATCATAGATGATGGAAGAAAAAGAAGAATGTCTTAGAAATGATGTCATATTTATGAAACAGTGATATTTCTGCTTGGCATTAAATTCTGTACAAAACAGATATTTTGAATTTGTTTCATTGTAAAAACTAAACTGCTTCGTCTTGTAACTTATTTATAGAACGACCCTCATAGTAATAATTACGTTAGACTTCACCTTTCTACTTTGAACCGTCCTTTTCTAAAGTAATGCTTGCATACATGAATCACACTGATTTTAATTTACAGTGGGAGTAAGTACTAGAGCAGATTTAATTGATTAAGCCATATTCAAGCATCCTAATCTTCAAAGACATTAATGCGTTTTAAGGTTGTTAAAACCGCTGGTTTTAAAGGACCGGTTAACCGTTAAAAAAACCCGGTTAACCGGTCGTTAGCAGCAGCCTGGTGCTGCGCCTGCATTAAAGCACTTTGATGTTGCCGGCACTGGGGCCGGCGTCCTCTGCGGCTACTTCAAAGCACTTTGAAGTTGCCGGCGTTGAAGCTGATGTCCTCTGCGGCTACTTCAAAGCACTTTGATGTTGATGGCACCTATGCCGGCATCCTGCAGCCTACATCAAAGCATTTTGATGTTTTCAATTTGAAATTATGGCTGACTGGTCAAGGTTAAAAGGACCAGTCTTTGCTCTTAGGACCAGTTAACCATAACAACCTTAATGCGTTTGGAGAAGGGACATTGATATACATCAGCGATCTGCAAACCCTGGCTCTCAAGTCAAGTTTGGCCCTTTGGAAAGGTGTTTTAATTGGCCTGCAAGATCCTATCCTGTAACTTTTTATGTATGTATTTGCACATAGTACAAATTTCATGCAATCAATATAAAGTATAATGATGCAAAATGTAGCCATATGCATGCTGTGTGTGTATGTTAAGAACACATAGCATGCATACGGCTACATTTTGTATCACACACACACACTCACACTCCATTTAGTCTGACTGGGGCTTAGGAGAGCATTCTAACCTTCCCCAGCTGCTGGAGCTTTGAATAATAATTAGTTAAACCTTGAGCTCAGATACATACTTGTAATGACTTAAATCGTAATTTATTGTAGATCGCCTAAGACTATAATGTAATTGAGTTCATTGAATCCAGAGATGGTCACACATCCCTCCCTATAAAGTTTCACATTGGTTTTGAACAAATCCCATGACTGGCCCCAGTCTGAATTGGGAGGACTGGCCCCATGGTCCCTAGTGGAGATGGTAATGTTTTTAATATGTAGTTGTTGAGCAACTAAGTGTTATTGGTTTATTCAAGCGACTTTGGAGAGATGGATTTGCTGTATGACGTGCATGTTATGCACTTTTCCACACACCAAATTTAGTTCATATGGCTTTAGAACCATCACATTTGTTGCATATTATATGTGGATGTATGTTATTCACGGATATATGAATGAGACCATGGTAGTTGCAGCTTAAGAAATATTTATAATGATTATTTTTGAAATTGTTAATGAAAATAAGTTTATAAATAATAAAAGTTTTTGTTTTAAATGCAGGAAATACAGCTTTACACGACTGTGCTGAATCGGGAAGTCTTGAAATTATGAAGCTCCTGTTCAACTATAACGCTCAGCTGCAGAAAGACTCGTACGGCATGACTCCTCTATTGGCAGCAGCCGTTACTGGAAACACCAAAGTGGTAGAGTATCTAATTGAACGACCCGACAGCACGCGGACTGAAAAAATCGATGCACTAGAACTACTTGGCGCAACGTTCGTGGATAAGAAACGCGACTTACTAGGAGCAATAAATTTCTGGAAGACTGCAATGCTGGAACGCTATCGAGACAAGGGCAACGTTATAACGAAACCAGAAACAATGGCTCTTGTGAAAGCGTATAACAACGCGGAGGAAGTGAAAACACTGGACGAGTTAGATGAATTAGTTGCGGAGCCAGACGAGATGCGAATGCAGGCGTTGTTAATTCGAGAGAGAATTCTTGGTCCTGCTCATCCAGATACTTCGTATTATATTCGTTACCGCGGTGCGGTTTACGCCGATATGGGTGATTTTGACTGGTGCGTTAAGCTGTGGATGTATGCCCTTGATATGCAGCAAAGACATCTAGAACCGCTGAATCCAATGACCCAGAGTAGCTTTCTGTCGTTCGCTGAATTGTTTTCGTTTATGATGACGGAGACACGGCAACGGCGTTGTCAAGTCGTGCCGTTCAAGGATATGATGGTTGTTTTTGACAAGTCTGTTCAGGAATTAGAAAAAGGAATGATCCAGATCAGCAAAATGCCAGTTTCGGATAGAGACCTAACTAACTTCAACAGATATTTGGTGATCATAGTGCATCTCATTTCTCTGATCGGTCGGTTATCTTCGAATTTAAGCGAACAAGATCTACACTATTTCAAGCGTGACATCTACCGTTTGGTTCACATGAACCCCCGTGGCACCCATGGGCTCACTCCACTTCACCTGGCTAGTTCTAAGGACACGACCAATGTTGGACGCTATCCGGTCTGCTCTTTTCCAGACTTGACAGTCGTTAAACTTCTCCTAGAGGTGGGAGCGTCCATAAATGCCGTTGACCATGCACACAATACTCCTCTTCACATAGCTGCAAAAAACGAACCTTGCCAACCAGAAGTGATAGCAATTCTTCTCAGTCACGGTGCTCACTTAGACGCATGCAACATCGACAACAAGGATCCAATGCAGCTGCTGCAGGGGATCTCAATCCACGAGATAGTGCCTCCACTTAAATTTATATCACTTCAGTGCTTGGCTGCAAAAACTATTATGCGTCACGGGATAATATTTCACGGACATGTGCCACACAAACTCGAAGCTTTTATTAGGATGCACTAGAGAATAGGAAACTGAGCCACAGAAATTATTTAAATCCAAAATTAATTGTGTGATAGTACTTCTTAATCACAATGGGGATAAGATACTGCAAAGCAAAAGTAATGCCGTAGAGTTTGTGCCTTACCTAAAATGAGTCTTGATTTGTTATGGCAGTCACAGTATTGGAGAGAACGGAGAAATCGTGGGGCAGACAAATTGTCTCGTTGAATTGTGAAATTGTAAATATTTTCGTTCTGAATTGTTTTCAGATACACGTTTGCACTTAAAGCTTATGTACTTGCTACCAAAATCCTTTATTAGAAGTCTTAGGACAGTCTGTGTGTTTGTGGGCTAATAGTGTTTAATTTAGAACTTCCTGTTTGAGCCACATAAAAATATTGTTGCTGTGTTTATTTCTGTAGGTTGTAAGAGATTTTCAACAGACTATTGGATTTTCAATTGATGATTTACTATTAGCAGATATTATATCCAATCATTCAGTTCTTAGCAGTAGTGTTTCTGTGGCTAGAGCCATTGTTAAATGTTTGATATTGCTCAGCTCTGGCTTAAGATCTCACAATAAAGATTGGATTTATGGCAACTTGTAACCTTTGTTTAATTATATATATATATATATATATATATATATATATATATATATATATATATATTGTGTGTGTATATATATATATATATATATTGTGTGTGTGTGTGCGCGCGCGCGTGCATGCGTGGGTGACTCTAAATTCATTGGCAACAGGAAATTGCTGTTATCAAAGAATTTGGGTGCTTATCAACCATTTATAAAGTGAAAGATTTTATGCTATGGCTATTTTACATTTGTTCTGATTTGACTTGAGTGGTTCACTGGGTTTAGGGACAGTATGTCATGTCTGCATCCACACACTTAATTGTAATTTCAAATAATTGTTAAAGTCATTGTAAAATCTGTCCAAATAATGAAGATAATAAACACCAAAATAAGAATTTTAAAGAAATTTTTGTAACCTTTTAAATGTTAATTTTTCTGAAGTCTGAATGTGGTTATCGGTAGTTAGTATGCTACCTCCAACAGAAAACCAGATTCAAATAGTTTGCTTCAAAAAGTTTCTTCTTCTTTAGGTGCTTTGTATTTCTCTGTTAGCGACCACGGATTTCCACTTTGTATGTTTGTAGACTTGAAAATCAATCAGAAGTTGACTTACAGTTTCTTTATGTTTACATATTTATTCAGTTTTCAAAGTTTTCGATGGGGTGACTTATCTATCTTTATCATAACAATGATCATGCTTGTCTGATATACTAAACTCACTTTTAAATCCAAAGCTGTTTAATCCAAGGTGCTTATCAGGTAAACAACAAAGAATGACAAGAACAATGGGCTGATCTTGGAGGTGATGGATGGAAAGGCTGGTATCAAAACCTTCAGTTTTGATATTAATTGTAAAATAAATGGGATAAATTGAATGATAGTCGGGGCTAAGTTGTCATTCCTGTACTGTATGTAGTTGGTCCCTGCATTTATATGTGTCAGTGTACAGTACATGTGATACATCAGGAGTGGTTTGCTGGGTGGGTTTGTTTACTGTTAAAAAATTTCACAACTGTATGACAACGTAAAGCATATTTTACTTGTTGGCTTTTCGAGAGCTAATCTAATGTTGACATTTATTTGCATTAGAACAAATATTGTACTTAGTGAACTGTTGTGCAGATTAAATGTAATACAAATGTACAGGTTTAAAGCTGATCCATCATATCGATATGTACCTGTAGTGTTACTGCACAGGAGTCTAGCCAGTTGAATTTTAGATTTGTGACAGAATTTCGCTGTTCATTCTAATTTAAGAATATGATAATTAAATTGGGTTCTTCAGGGGCTCATTCAGTAAAGTGTTGGCCCTGTCTTTGATGAGCAGTCAACCTTTGATTGATCCCCAGGTACTCACTTGTCTACCAATGTGAAGTGGATATTTATGTGGCATGTGTTATGCTTTGGGCTGATGACTAGTGCATTAGTATCAATGTGATGTATAAATTGAAGATTTACACTCTCCAGTTAATAAGTTTAGGAAAACTTTTTTTGCAAAATTCAACAGCCGGAGAACAATCGGTACGAATTAGTTACTGTTTCATATGCACAAAACATGCTCATGCAAGTGGCCTGAACTGAGAAAATGTCTTCTTTGACATTTGGTATTGGCAGGAAATTTGAAAGAGCTAAACCAGAACACTAACCCTTTTATTACTGTGGCAAACCCACACCTCCCTGCACTGGCATAGGTGAAGTGAAATTATCACTGAGAACCACCTACAGTATTAGTATGTATAAATACTATTGCTGTGTTCTAGTAGCAAAAGGGTTAAAAGTAATTGTTCAATGAACCTGTCCTTCGTATATCTAGGGTCCAACAGTGGAAAGCACCTCCTAAATGATAGGCATTACGCATGTCAACTTCAATTGGCTTTAGTCCTAGATCACAGAACAGCTTGCGGAGTGGCTCCTCGCCTTTCTGGATGAAAACCCTTTCAGTGTCGAGACTCAAAACATTCATGTGAACCCATTTAGACACATACACCATATCTGAAACAGAAATTGTGCATATTTGTGGCTTTAATGAGAAGCTACAGATTTTTATGTTTTAGTGATACCTGAGGCAAAACATAAGTTCAGACTGCTCTGTATATAATAATAACAACACTATGCTGCATTTATTGCTGTTATCTTTAGGCTCATGACACACCATAGGAATGACAAAGCCGCTTTTTTCCTTTGCTCCAAAGTCTTGACGATTCAGCACAAGTCCAACTGATTTCATGCGCAGCTCATGATTTGTCCCGATATCAAAGTTTAATTGCAAACTACGCTTCATACGCCTGCTTAATGAAGTCCTGTTGCTGCTTTTTAACAATATATAGCACATATATATGCCACATATATAGCAGAAGATGTCAACGCTATTTTTACAACTTCTCGAAGCCATTCAAATTAAAAATTGTACTTGTATCTAGTTACATTTACCGCAAGACCTTCACTAGACAATTGAATGCATATGATCCAAACCGCTAAATGTTAAAATTCAGCTGATGTAAGCATGCTTACTTCAGCAATTTACGTGCCAGAAATTATAAGTTTAGGCCTAAAACAATACACAGCCATAAAAAGGCCATTTTGGTCATAATTTGCTATTTTGTGAAAAAACTACGTGATATGCAAAAACTAAAGTGTATTTTCATCACTAAGACTAGGGATCTCTAGTACAGAGGTTTCCGATCTGTGGTCTTCATGGGAAGGGGATCCATGACAAGTAGACAAGAGGCCCACAAACAGACCAAAAAAATATTTGAAAATAATAATGCATTCACCAGGATGAAATATTTCAAAAATTAAGATAAAGCAGTGCCAATCCCTGCTGCCATTCTTTACACAGACATAATAAGTTTAAGCTTGATAATCGAATTAGGGAACAGCCGTGCTATTTTTACTTCAGAGTAGTTCCGCCACTTTTATTTAGCGAAGATTCGATTTGAAACCTCTGCCAAGACAGAAAACAAAGCAATAAATGTACGCTGTGCTCACTTTCAATAGTGACTGGGGGTGGAGCTACTACGACATCCCACCCTCTTTTGCTAAAGTACTCCCATCCAACTGGTTCATCGTTGATCTTAAGGCAGGGGCGCACTGGATTCACCAGCAGCAATCCTGGCCCTGAAAATATTTCATATTCAATATATTGACATTAATTTTTAAAATGTAGAGAAAAGAAAGACTTTGAGCACTCAAACACTGTACACCTGCTTCTCATACTGCACTGTTGTGAGCACAATATTTACATAACCAAATAACTTGACTAATAGATTAAAAATAGATTAATAATTGTTAAATATAAAGTGGCAACAAATTGCATTATAATCACAAATTTCATTACCAGAATTTATTCTGAGGATTAAAATTCCCAGCAACAAAGCTACTCTAATGCTACGTAAGCTTCTGTATTGGTGATTTAAATTTCAAATGACAGTTAAATGCTACATATATTTATATTTATATAATACACGCACCTACAGTATCGCTCATAACAAATGCAAAATGTACTTTTTCTATATTGCATTAAAATCACTAATTCTGTGGATGATGATATGGTCTGTAAATAACGGCTCTAAATTTAATTATCAAACAGTTGTAACAATTATCCAAGAATGATTACTGCCGACTTACTAAGTGGCATGAAAGTTGCATCAGCATGGCAGTTCTGTGTTCCTTTGAAGATAAGAGAGTGAACGTTAATTCCCTGACGCCTCAGATGTCTCCGCAACCACTTGACACCGCTTCGATTAGTAGCCTATCAAACAATATATGACACAAATACAACATACCATACATTGACAAGTATAGGCCTACCAACAATACTAGCACTTATGAAATTGAGCTATTACAGTAGCAGATCACATTTGTTCCATGAAGTAAGATCCCAGGATTCTGAAAATTGTAAATGTCTTTATTTACGAGTATATAAACTATATATATCCCAATGAAAATGATACACTCACATCCACCTAATAATACACTACACAGACCACAGGAATGTACACTTCTCCAGAGCACATAAGATTGCCAACTCCTAAACTTCAACTCTACCAAACACATTGACTTTGCTTGAAGGTATTGTTCTTCATACTGAATCTTTGAGCACCCTAAGGTAAACGTCACTCAACAGACTCACTGCTCACAAAAGCCCTGAAGGATTAGTGGTATAATTTTTCAAGGTATCTTATGAATGAGAACATTGCCTTTGTTTTGTAGATATTCT
Source organism: Metaphire vulgaris (assembly GCA_018105865.1). Classification (NCBI taxonomy): domain Eukaryota; kingdom Metazoa; phylum Annelida; class Clitellata; order Crassiclitellata; family Megascolecidae; genus Metaphire; species Metaphire vulgaris. Next base: position 11,584,796 of record CM030838.1, on the reverse strand, counting down.
TCCACAAAGTAAACATCCAATTACAGACCCACTTGGCTATACTCCCAAGTTCCAGAAATCTGGCTAAATTTCTCCAAGTCTGCTTCTTAAATTGTATGAATTTTTGTATGATTAAAATACTTCAAATCAATTGACTGTTGCCAACAGAGAAAAAAGAAAAGCAACATTAAAGTTACGCACATGACTTAGAGTGACAAAAATATCCCGTCCAAATCGTAGTGCATCAGCACCATCTAAAGCGATTTCAGATTCAGTGAGAATAAACTGTCCTTTGTAAACCATTTCCATTCGTTTTTCTGTATCTTCGAATGGGAAATCCTAAAACAAATATACCAGAAGCTTCAAAACTACTCCATCCAAAAGTCTCAGCCCTAATTGGATTGGTTGCTTTTGACGAGTTGGATTAAGGCCCACAATCCACTGGCAAATCACACATTTCATAGCTGTTAGTCAAAACCCAAATAATTAGCACTATTACTTATCTGCATATTGCATCATTGCATGAATACTGAAAGGATGCTCTACAACCAGTGGCAGTTCCAGGATTCTTGGTGGGGGGATGAAATGAATTTGTAGGAAGTTGGTGGGGGTGAAAATATAAGAAAAAAATCAATAAACTTTGTCGAAAAAGACTGACAAAAGAAATTTTTATCCCCAATTTAGCTACACTTTTACCCAAGAAATAGGTGGTTGACAAGCAAAAAAGTTCATCCTCAGTTTTCCCCATAGTTTTACAAGACTTTTACCCAAAAATAGGGTTCACAAGCCAAAAAAAGTCCGGTGGGGGATGCATCCCCACTCATCCCGCACGTGGAACCGCCACTGTCTAGTGTCTACAACCACAGGGAAGTCAAAAGTAAAAGCCCTACAGTAATTAAATTCTTCTGATAAAATTTAAATGCCCTTATTATAAAAATTATAATAGTAATGTTTGAAAATAATGGCCTAATGTTGCACCTTCACAAATAAATCATCGCCCATCGCTGGTCTTGGTCCAGCGGTCCATCTGGCTCCACGATGAAAGTATTCGTTCATCATCTTCTTGTACGGATAGAACTCGAACACCCTTGACCGCCATGCCATCGGTGCTTCAATAACCTCATCAGCAACCACAAGAAGTCCATCACGTGGACAGGCGTTCATATAACCTCAATGACAAAACATAATAAACACACTGTGGTTCTATATGCTTTGGCCTATAGAGTGACATAAAAATTCAATGTTCAGTCTCTATAATAAAAATAGAAGAGAAAGAATTTCCTCAACAAACAGCAAAAACTACTTTTGCAAGAATTCAAATCTACAATGATGTCATGCAGAGGGCAAAGGGGTATCCCATAAAACTGAAATATGGAGTCTGCATAAAATTAGAAAGTTTGAAAAAACTTTTTTGAAATTCATTTCCACTGGCAACATCATTTTTATAAACACAATTTCTTCATGAAAACTGCTATTTCAGTCAGCTGATACGAACCTGTCAACCCTGCAATAATTTAACGTCTCCTGTTCACTTTTCTCTGATATACAGCAGAATATATTTCCCTTAGATAAGATCTAACGCAAGAAAACCATTGCAAGCCTACCTCCTTCTTCAAAATAAGGGGTTTTGAAGGTTCCTAGTTCATCCCATCTCATCGGTTCCGGTCTCTTTACCACTACACCTTCATGTTTCAAAATTCTGCAGAACTCTTCAACTTCTTTCGCTGCTCTTTCTACGATCACCAGATCATGCGGCTTTCCAGCATTTTCACGAATCCACTTCCATCCATCAGGACCGGTTTTTGCCTAAAGAAGAATCATCAGAAGATGGCACTCCAAATCAAAGTCACACAAGATCCAAGGCAAAATCTAATTACTGAGACCTTTCATCACACAGACACTTGAGTGAACAACAGTGCCACAATAAAAAAACAGCTTAGTTTAAGATAATAATACTGAATCAAAAATTTCTGGATTTCTCCTCTCTCCCAAGTTCATCTGATTTGAATATTATGAAATCTGTTTGCGCATGCCATCGTCATCATTGTCATACATCATCACACTCAACATTCTCCTTCATTACTGAGATTACATTGAAAGCTGTTTCTCAACTCAGCACACAATCCTAGAATTAGACTGCTAAATTCCTCAACAGAAGTAACACAAAACAGTCTGAACAGTTGAATCATGCCACTGTAAAATTCACAATATGCAGTAAAAATGAGACAAAGTAATGTTATTACCCAGTTGTTTCTGTACAGAAATTACTGTTTTATGGGATGTTTTCCACATTGCTTAATAGAGTAAATAATTTCATGATCCAACTGCAACCGACCTGGAGGTCGGGAGCAAGACTTGGGACCCTTTGACCTTCAGCTCTTCCTACGACAATCTCTTTCAATGGATCCCATTCGTTGCAAGACCACACTGGATGTGCGTCATTTTCAGTGCTGTTGTTAGACGTAGTTGCATGTGCTGAGCTAGCAAAATGGCAAATCCTAGATCTGACAGTTGGAAATGAAGGAAGTTTCTGACGACAAAGATGTTGAAAGACTTTACTTAGCACTCCCATCATACTATTCTCCTGCAATCATTCAACACCTATAGAAGAAAATTGAATCAAAATATGAATTATATTAACATGCAGTCATCAGCTTTCAATAGCATGATATTCTTCTAGCAATATGACTTAAGATAGTAAGTGGTTGCAGGCATAAAATAAGATAAGTTACAAGATTAATAATGTAGCGATCAACTATGCTGCCTCATGATTAATGAACTCCTATGGTGTAAATACTGTACACTTATTTTAGCTTATAAATTAGCCACATCAATATTATACTGTATGTTTAATAATAAAAAGCATCATACTAGTGAAATCAGTCCAATTGTAAACTAAGCTGCCTTAATATGTATGTATTATATAAAACATATTTTAATTAATGATAAATTGTACTTTATTGTCAAAGTGAGCAAATTGTCAAAGTGAGCAGTGTAATTCCATCGTAAAGTGGTTTTATAATAAAATTACTGCAAACTTACAATGTCAATGTAGGCACACTTTACAATCACATTTTTTTTAAAGCAATACGTGGCATGGGTCTGACGCCCTCTGCAATAATGGCGTTGTCAAGCAAAACATGGGTCGGCATAATTTGTTGACGACCTGGGCTGTATTTGTATTTTTGAGGGTCAAGACACCCTACCCCATGCCAGTTCCCCCCCCCCCCCCAATCGCCAACATTAAGTTGCAATCAACATCTAAATAATCAGTCTTAGAAGCCCCGCGGGTCTAGAGTCTATAATAGAGAGAGAGAGAGAGAGAGACCATAATAATAGAGACTACAATATTATCATCAGGCATTCAATCCGTTTCTTGGCAATTATAAGTAGATTGGGTGTAAAATGTAAACGATTATGAGGATTTCTATCATTGAATTAAATCCTCGCTTTCGTTGCCTAGGGCATCATACTAAGTACATCGAATGATCTCTTTGAATGCCGATTTTTTCGTAATGCTATTTGTTTTTAATATGAAGACCCAGCGAAATGTTCATTACCGGTGATGTTCGTATTATACTGTAGGCCTTCTGATGCATAGAAATAGCAGTAAATGGATGAGATAGTCGACCGAACAAACGTCTAATCCTCCTTTCCACCGACGGTGAATCACACACACACAAGAAGCAAAGGCCGCGGAGAGGATGCCGTCCGCCTCATCCGATGCTCTATCTATAGAACGGCTGGAAGGACTTCACCCCGCATCTAACGCTCCGTGTCCCAGGCGCGTTTCTTCCTAGAACTAGGCAGCCGCCGCCCTGCCGATCATAGCACGCAGGCTGAGACCAGCGGCTGTAAAACGTTCCCGTAAGTTGAGAAAATCAAAATCTAAACTCTGAATTGTGCTGATGAATATTCCCGATGGTTTGTTAAAATTAGTATTACTATAAGGACCGGAAAGTTCTCTTCGACTTAGGCAGCTGGGATCCTATACAGGAATTCAGTTGGGGAGAATTCATGTTTGTTGTTTGATTCCCCATTCTTCCTTGTCAGGCTTGCCCCGCCCCGCTCCTTTCATATGAATTGGTGTATGTTGCTAAAGGGAAGAAAAAAACACCAATCACTAATTTATTCGTGCCGTTATAACTTCTTGGGTTTTCACCATGAAGGGAACTTAGGGGATGCCCATTAATTACGTCAACAATTTAGGGGGAGGGGGTTTGGAAAAGTTTGACAGTTGTTGACAGGGGGAGGGGGTCAAGAGAAGTTGACGTCAACAATTTCACTTTTTTCAAATAATAAAAAACAGGAAATTTCATAGAATACTACTTATTACAATGGAAAAAAGCATTCAAAAAAAGGTCATCACCACCACATTTTGACACTTGAGGGAAAAGGGGGAAATGGTCATTACACAAAAATAATAACCTTGTTTCGGGACCTGTCATTGATCTCGGGGGGTCGAGTTGTTGACGTAATTATGGGAGGGGGGTTAAGTGAATGTTGAGTTATTGACAAGGGGGAGGGGTAAGCAATTGCCAAACAATTGACAATTAATGGACAGCCCCTTAGCAAACAAAATTTGGGGACGGTTTTGGGGGCTTTCCCCTCGAAAATCCGTCTCTGGTCTTATCAATTATTAAATCAGTGGTGTAACCAAAGGGGGATTTGGGGGGGTTAAAACCCCCCTTGGCTGCAGAAAACAAAATATTTTTAATAAGTTTCTACACATTTCACATTTTGGGACCCGATTTTGGGGGTAAGAACCCCCCTTGGCTATAGAATGTAACGGAAAAATGCTTAAGAAATTAGACAAGTAAAAGGCATGTCAAAATAAAAGGTGATCGTAGAAGAAACCAACACCTAACAAACCACTCACAGTTTTAAGTCTAGTGGAGAGCAAGATTAAATATGGCTCTGAGTTTGATGTGATGATTTTTCTGGAAATATGCAGATCTCAAAGGTCCTAAATATGCGGGTAAATGTGGAAATTTTCCATTTATACAACAAATTATCCATTTATGTATCACATATTTGCAGAAGTTGAGGCGTTTTTCGGTGAAAAAGTGAAATGGAGCTGACCCCCTGTAAATCTATGTGGCGTGTTTGTGCCGAAATCACACATGTGGAGAAAAACGGCCGAAAAAGCGGTGTATTAAAAAATTTGTTAAATATACGATTGCATATGCACCAAATGCGCAACCCTAACTAAAGAGTCATAAAATTCCTTAAAAACTTTCTTATACAGTATAAAACAAGGCAGCAACAAAATATCAACAATTTTATAAACATGTGGCAATTCAAATGTTTTACATATTTTAATCACATAAGCTTCCAACTCAAATAACTGAAACACACACACCAACGAACGCATCATTTTTCACAATGAAACACTCAACTGAGGTATTCTAAAACCAAAAATTCACAGCACCGAACATGTACGAACTGTTACAAAACAATGAAGAAATAATCAATCTATCTATCAAGTTGAAGCATGCATAGAAGTGCAAAAATAAACCATCCAAAGACTAAAAACATCAAGTACCATAAATATGCACTCTACTCTTCAACTCGAAATTATAGTAGGACAAAATTGCTATTTCAAACAGAGTTTTCTTAGATGGGAGCTACCAGAGACGTCAACTGTTTGCATCCATCAATTATACCTGTTAATGAATTAAACGTGCAATACATTTCTTTCCGGAGGCAGAAAATTTAACGAGGTTCTTTACACAAGTTCAGAGACATAAAATATGAAAATAAACTTTGTCAAATTTTTTCCACTGGCAAATCAAACTGTCAATCCAAAAAACTTGCATCAACAGTACTGGACAGACATTTTCTTTGGAAGTTGTAAAATGTTGGGGGAAAATGTGAACCAGCTGGCCTTAAGAAGTAGGAGTGATGCCAAAATATGTAAACAACCAAAACATTATGCTTTTAATCATTACAATATATTGTGAGGATCTAAAACCATGATCAGGAGCTGAATTCATCTTAATTCATTTAAAATCAGATATATTTTAACCACAACAAATGCTAAAATTTCAAATACAAAACATTATAGAATACAGAAAATATAGTTCACAGTTGTACTAAATTATAATCAAGCTCTTCAAAATATGACTCTATGTTTCACAATATTCATTAAACAGATGTTTAAAACTAAAAAAAACAAATAGTATAAACTATTCTCTTAATAAAATGTTGAATTCTAAAAAGACTCGTCAATTAACAGCAATCTGATGAAATATTATATCACGACCGTCAACATCAGTAACAGTTAACTTTAGGCATTTTGTCGTTCTACCCCAAAGCAGTCTAGTAACGTTTGAGATTTCTACTATTCCACTTCCAACATCACCAATCTTAACAAAATCTGCACAAGTTACAAAGTTGTTTGACGCATCCAACCTCAAAACTTTAGGACTGGCTTCTAAAACTCCCTTCACGAGTGAAAATGAATCGTGATTTAGAATCCCCGGCATTCTTTCGCCCGTTCTAATTCTAATTTGCCGAAGAATGACATCATCGTCAAAAACAACAACAATCCAATCGCCGACTTGAGGCATAAGAGCTTTAAAATACCCGACTTTTGACCCATAAACAAGCGACGGAATGTGAATTCCGATGTGATTCATGTTCGATAGAACGATTCCTGGCGGATCTTCTGCAAAAAACCGCGTCTCACCGACATCACCGTCACCTTCACCACTGATTTTCTGCTGCCGTCGGGTCAAGGACACCGACTGAAAGACTTCCGGTGTACGAAGAAGTCGCGATGTCTGCGACACGAGGCGGCAGTAGAGGTCCACCGTCATCTCAAACGTCGAATTAAGAAGTCTAGCCCTTGTAAAGAATTCAACAAATTTGATGATGTCTTGACTACGCATCACATTTCCCAAGAACTGAACGTTATAAAACTCCAAAACACCCCAGTTCTTCGAATTTGCCTTCTGGACTTTTATGAACTCTCGAACAGAACCGATGACATTTCTTACAGCCTCCAGGCTGTCGTCAATATGGAGGTAGTTTTCTGAAAGGCCTTTGGCATACGGCCACATGTACAACATGAATTCCAACTGGACGCACGGATGGACATCCCAAATCTTTTCACCAGAAACAGTCTCCTTTGTAGTCATGTGATCTACAGCACCGTCCATATTGAACTCACAGGTCAAAGCTGGCAGCAACAAATTCATGCCCATGCTCAACGGCGGTAGGATTATGTGAATAAAGCCAATGTTAATCTCGTATAAAAATTTCCTCACGATCATTCGAACTAGCAGGCTTTCATTTTGCTCACTCATCTGTTTGGAAATTATCACAGCAATGAAGTTGTGTAGCTTTTCGTAGGTCGATGTTTTGTTGACCAGAGATTCAAGCGTCTGCTCAACTACCGTTCTGCCGTACTTACTATCTTCAGGATTGAAGTGGTGGACAGCAACACCGATTGACAAGTAATCTAATGGCAACAAATGCACATACAACCTGTAACTTTCTCATTCAAATGCCATACTGTATACAATGAGAATCATTTTTGAATGATCAAAACCATTGCAAGAAAAGTAGATTTCAAGGAAATCATAATACAAGTGTTTTCGCATATCACACACCGCAAGTTATACATATAAACAAGAACAATCCCATTTCACTTATGTACATGTTTTGTATCAATTCACAAAATCCAAAGACTATATCTTTCAAGTGGTTCAGTCCAATATTTCAATTGTTGGGGTCAGTTGGTAAACATGAATCCAATTTATTTTAGTTTTACACACGATTAGAAAAATTAATTAACAACTTACACTGGTTTCTTTATGAAGATGATTATAGACACTGAATCAATCCTTCTGAATTTCTGTATGAAAACTTTTATAATCAAACTTCTAGAATTTTTCATGCGCTCAAGTACAGATATAAAGACTGCATAAAATGCTTGATACTTTTGGTATTAAATACTTGCATTTTGCTATCCTTCTGTTGGACATGATACGACCAGATTGTCTTGGCATAGACATCCATGCATTGAATAAATCATCTTCTGTTCTTGGCAACTAAATCAATAAAGCACAATAATCAATAAACTATCAACAGAAGACAATTTATAATATCATAAAATAGTATATCAGAAGCAAATTCAAAATACCATGATGTAGTAAAAATTTAATAATACTGCTTGACAACTTCAAACTGATAAATATTATAACAACAATGGCCATGACAAAGTGAATCTGTTGCTAAAGAGTACAACTGCCCTGTCATTTTCTATATTTTCTATTCTTAGCAAGACATAGACACTGTATTACTTCATCAGAACACTAATGACTGACAACACCTCTCAGCTTTGAGTGGCTACTGAAGGAGTGCTACATAAATAGCATATTTACATAACTAATATTTTGAGAGAATAATTATCTAAGATTCATAGTTATCGAATTACCCCAAAAATCAAATAAACACATTCAATAAAAAACGAAAAAGTTTTCCCACGCCCAATTTCAAGTGTTGGGGCTGGCGCTGATCTCCAGTCTCTGTGGCAAAGTGTGGCATATGGCAACATACTGTAGGTGGCATACGCCATCAACCTAGAGTAGGTTGCTAGCCTTATGCATAGACCTGTGCTTCACCTCACAGCTGAACACTGCTCCTCATTTTTATTACTACTGCCATCTAGTAAGTAAGGCTGAGTCGACCATAGGGGCCTCCTAAGAGGCTTAGAACCCATTCCATCAACATGCCTTCCTGCATGTAACCACTTCTGCCATTTTCCCGTCACACACGCACAATATATATATATATATATATATATATATATATATATATATATATATATATATAATTATAAATATATTCATACGTACATAAATACACACACACACACAATAAGAAAAGAAACATATGATCATTCCACCAAGAAATGACCGTTCTATGAACTTACAAACCTGAGAACTTTCATTTGAAAAAAATATGGCAACATTTGACTGGCAGTAAATATCATCTTCCAAACCTAAAACACAAAAATTTATAAACCATTTCTAGCATGCAAGGTAAAAGTGTTTTCCAATTTTTTTGTCAATTACTGCAAGACCTTTCCACAGAAAAAGAACCTTTATGTATATGGTAGAGAAAAGCTAATTTGTTTCGTTCTCTTCCATTTCCTACAAAAAGCACTGCAAAAAGCACATGAGGAAAAAAATCGTCATCAACGACATAACTTTGTGCTAAATAATGCAAACATTTGACAATAAAAGGAGTTTCAACTACCGGTAATCATAAACAACTGACTTTGATAGACCAGAAACATGAACTCCCTGTGGTTGTTGGTCTAGTAAATCCTAGCAACATGCACCTGAAGAACAACACCTTTACCAAAACGATAACATCTAACTCAATATTTTATAGGAGTGGCATCTATGTCAGCCCTTCACCCCATAAGAATATGTACTTCATCTGCCAGATACAAGAAAATCTGAAGAAATATGCTAGTTACACATAAACATATTTACAGCCATTTTGAGTTTCAGCTTTACTCAGCTCTTTATTAAGAATCAAAATGCAAAATTTATTATTCCAAAGATCCCTGATTAGAAATGTTTGGAGTAATATAGTCCAAACACCAATAGTCCAATATACAACATCTTATAGTTCAGAACAGCATCAGCATGGTTCCATGACATTTGATCCTGCGACACTTAACACCGCGACATTTGATTCCGCGACACTTTAATACCGCAACATTTGATCCTGTGACACTTAATACCGTGACATTCGATCCTGCGACACTTAATACCACAACATTTGATCCTGCGACACTTAGTACCGCAGTAGTTATTCCCTTTAGCGTATTTGACAAGCAACAGACAGTTGACTTTGACGTCTAGTAGAGGCAGTGGATAAGCTCATTTACATTGCATTGTTAATGATTTCCATTGCTACTTTCACGTTAACAACCAATCAGAATTTAAAATAACAATAGTAGAGGTAAAGATATTGAAACTTGATAACATTTATCATTAGATTTTTTAATGGACATTATTTGTAGGGCTTTAGATTTTTAATGGACATTATTTGTGGGACGATTCTTTGTGTTCAATAAACGTTTAAGCCTGGCGCCAGCTGAAAGTGGACCTATACATGCTTTCTTCCATGTGGTCACATCTACTAAAGGGCTAAAGTGTCGCGGTATCAAACGTCGGTGGGATTAAATGTCCGAGACCAAATGATGCGGTAATAAGTGTCGTGGTATCAAATGTCGTGATACCCATCAGCATAGCATCTATTTCAGTCAGCCGTTCTGCAGATGATGCTTGTTAGAAGCAGAAACAGGCACTCACCTCTGTCAGAATAGAACAGTGCAAACAGCTGTATGTGAAAAGTAAGTATGAAGCCTAGCAGAAGAATAAGTGCCCATGGCATAAAGTTCTGCCCCATTCCTCATGCAGAAAATAAATGACTGGATCAAATCAAAGTCTTTCATTCAAAAATCAAGATCTTCCAAATATATGATGAAACAGACCCCTATAAGCAATAACAATCAAAAATTTAAAAAATCACACACACATACACACACACATGTGAAGTCATTGGGAAAATCAGATCAGCTTACAGATTACAGAGTGCTTAACAGACTCTCATGATTAACATTTTGAAATTCGTCTTTTACGCCACAGAAGTTTCTCTGGAAGTTAAAGTTTAATTTGAAATGATCTAACTTTAATTTTAGAATAAAAAATAATTGTCGTGAATATCGACTTGTAAGCAAACTCACACACTGTGATTGTTCGGCAGTGGTAAGGGTGATAGGATGAAGCTCCTGCGATCATGGGTTGCAGTATGATACAACTATAAAACAAGTTTTTGCAGTTAAAACATCTTTAATGTTTTAGTGAACAAAGTATTTAAGAAATACTAAGAAATGACAACAGCATGTTATCATGTCAAGATTTATGTGAAAATGATTATTTTGACTTGAAGATAAGAGGAGAGGGGGATACAAGTGAAAATGTTTATAGTGTTGAAAGGCAGCAGGAGGGTAGTTTGTGTGTATATAATAGTAGAATAATTAGAACTGTAAATGGGTTAATTTTTTAACGGCGTTAATCGCTTGATTAATTTTTTTTAATCACAAGTTAATGATGCGGTATTAAGTGTCGTGGTATCAAATGTCGTGATACCCATCAGCAATAGTGACAGAATTGACTGACTCGCTGATCTCTGGAATGACCTGGTCTTTTGCAGACGGATTTGAATACCATCGATTGCTACCTTAAGAGCATTAGACCCGGCACTATAAAAGAGCATAATTATTTTATTTACGCATATAAACTAGATATTAATGATTTTGGACTATATGCATTGCATATGTACAGTAATTTGGACTATTAAACGGCTGCTAATCGGTGCATTTTACTGGTAAGCAACTAACAATAGCCTTAATATTTAAAATATTTTTGTATTTTGCTATTTTGACGTTATTTAAAGCGTCAAACAAGCCGAGCGATGATAAGGATTTCATGGCAGAGGGTTCATTGTAATACCGTCAGTAAAATAACTCTAAAAACTATACTAATTTACGCTTAGAACCAATCCGATCAATTTGTAAAGGTAAAATTCTGCTAAATAAGATATAAGGCAACTGTTAATTTTTTAAACATTTGCCCAAAGTGATTAAGATATTAAGCCTTTATCAGCTGCGATCGAATAACAGGTTGATCGAATTTGATATCATAATATGCATCTCCAGGCACTGATCTATCAATAGTTAGTTGCGTTTTTTTTAAAGAAACCGGTAGCATTAGATTATTGTGTAACTTATAATTGTTATAAACCAATATATATGAAGGAAAATATGATTAATTTCTTAAAACTAATCAGTAAAAATAATAATTATAATTATTTACATTATCTAATCTGGAAATCCCACATCAAATTAGCGCTGTGGTTTCTTCCTGAACGATGTTGCGTTGATCTCTGCATTTTAAGAATATATTTTTAGCAAAGTGGAGTGGCGATGACCTTTTTTGCTCATCAAGTGCAACTGATGAAAGAACCGATTACAAGCAAAACACGCATTATTGCATATTAATATATAACATAATAACAATATAACACTATATAAGATAATCTGGTAAAAGGTGCGAGAACGCTGTCCCCGTGCGTTCCCGCATACATTATTACAATTTACATATCAATATATAAACGAATCTTGCAAAAATGGTCGGGAACGCCGTTCTTGTGCGTTGACTGCGTTCCCACTGAAAATATACGGATATCAGTAATTGCGTAATAAAAAAAGCGCTACGCAGAGCGTTTTAGTGTTACACAGCCTTAGCCTTTTAAACCACTTAAAAATAAGCAACGTCGTTTTATTATTATTATTATTATTATTATTATTATTATTATTATTATTATTATTATTATTAGTAGTAGTAGTAGTAGTAGTAGCAGTAGTAGTAGTAGCAGCAGTAGCAGTAGCAGCAGCAGTGTAGCAGCAGTAGCAGTAGCAGTAGCAGCAGTAGCAGCAGCAGCAGCAGCAGTAGCAGCAGCAGCAGCAGTAGCAGCAGCAGCAGCAGTAGTAGTAGCAGCAGTAGTAGTAGTAGTAGTAGTAGTAGTAGCAGCAGTAGTAGTAGTAGTAGGCCTAGTATCATCATCGTCGTACGTCGTCGTCATTATTATTACTAATTTATTAGTGTCCAATGCATGGCGATGAAGGCGTGAATCCATCATACGAGGTCTCCATTCTTCCCCAACCAAAGTTCAAGTATGATGTCTCTACTCTCTAGACTCTTTTCCAAAAGAGATTCCTATTAAAGCTCTTAGGGCAGAGAGAGAAAGTTATCTTTTGTTTAGAAAGGTGAAAACTTATCTGCTCGATGCCGAAAATTATGATATATATATATGCAAATAGATAGAATGATGATTCAATTGATGATGTGAATTTGACTGCGGCAGTAAAGATGTCGGATGGCAAATTTCCGGTAAATTGTATTCGATATTTAGATCTAGGTTTTTATTGGCTCTAGGACTTGAGTACTGAAGAGTGAAGCCGTTTGATTTTATATCTGACATCATTTAATATTTATTTGTTAAAAATCGCAATAAATAGTCAGTCGGTTACGATGTCTGCGAGTATAGCAAAGGTATGATATGTTCCTAATTATTATCACTCAGCACATGTGTCAGGCGTGCTGACATTTTAACGATAATATAGGACGGTGGATGACAATTCCAAGGCTTTTTCTCCATAGTCTGACTGACTGACTCGCTGTTCCCACTCTGGCTGATCTTTGTTGGGATAATCTGGTCTTTCGCGAATGGATTTGTCAACGTCCCATGAATTTAGTTTGTTTGCATGCACCGGGTCATGTATACCGTGCGTGCAAAACTGCACGAACCAAAAGTTGACCCAAGGATGGAGTTGGATACTAAAATGTGGACTGATTTGACAGCAGGGTCACTAATTAAATTGACAACTAAAAGAGATAATTGGAGAGGAGTGTAGGCTATGTATCCAATTTTGTATTTAACAAAACAGAAAATACCACTGCTTCTTTGTACCAGAGTTGTATTAATATTTTCACTTTTTTAATGTTTGCATAATCCTACTTATGATAACCTTGTAGAGTTGCACTTTTTTGTTTGCCTGTTGGTTTGATATAAGGGAATACATAGTTAAATTTGGTTGCTATTTAGCTAGCTCTTATGTACTTATTTATTCAATATTTGATGTCTAATATTATTTCTGATTGTAATTGGTGACTATGGTTTTGATAGGACAGTGAAGTGCATGTCACTTATGAAGATCAGCAGCAGATCAATCAGTTTGCAAGAACAAACGCTCGACTACAGGACATGAAGGACGAGCTTGAGCAAAAGAAGGTATCGGTTATTTCAAACCCATATTAAAACCTTCTGTCAAATCAATGAAGTTGAAAATGACATATATATGTTATTTCTTTGGCACAGTTAAAGCAATGTCGGTCACACTCTGGTTTTGTTTTCATGAAATCTGTTTTCTCACGGGAAAGTCTGAATGACGATGTACTAAATAAAATTATGGCATCAGAGCCATTTTGGCAGTTTGCAATGACTATATCAACAGAGAAGTCAGTATGGCTACTTTACCCAAAGGCTAACAGTAGACATTGCTGTTACAATATCTCTTAAACACTGCATTCACTCAAGACTTGCTATGCATAATTGCAGCATTTAATTGTTATGTTATTTTAAAGGGTTATTTTACATTTAAGGATCACTTCTGTACAATCAATCTGTTTGATTGATCAATCAATCAATCAATCAATGCAATCAATCAATGCAATCAATCAACGCAATCACTGAATTCTTTCTAAAGTTTTTGATACGATTTGCTATGTTGGCATTTGAGCCTAGAACCTACTGTATATTTATCATGACCAACAGCCAAAGTCTTTGTTACAACAGACGCCCATTGCTGTGTTAGAAAGGTCTTTCATTTATATTGGTGCTAGGACAAATAAGCAAATTGATTGCAGCGTGTGGTGAGGGAATTGGTTGATAGGAGAGACAACAGGTGGCATTTCTCTATTTTCTGCACTTTTCTTTGTGGGCTTAAGCATACCCAAGGTTCCTAATATCCTGAATTGGCATGCATCATCTTGTCCCTTGAAGACTATTTACATCCCTGAATGAGTGATGGTGGATGAGTCAACTCATACTTGGCTGTAAGGAGCCTAATCATTATTATTATTATTCACAGGGAGCCCTATGCTGGAGCTTAGCAGTCTCCACAATTGGCCGCCGGTTTGCTCTGTCCCAAGCTCACCTCGAGGCGATAGAGTCCAAAGTTTGGATAACTCTAAGGCACAGCCGCCGATGTTGTTGGAGAGCTCCTTGATGCCTGTCGCCAATTGTGGGATGAGTTGGCAGAAAGAGTGCTTGACTGGCACCTTTCGTGGAAAACTCCTTGGCAGTTTTCTTTTTTATGGAGTTGGGTGGCCAGCCCGATGTCCAACCATGCAATAACTGGGAGAAATACAGTTGTGTTGTCGATTGTGGGCGGTTGCTAGTCGATGTTGGCGGAGAACGATGCTGTGTTCGGAGCGAAATGGAGGAGTTGCTCTCGTTGAGACTGGCAACAGTGTCGGCTGTAAATTCCTGCTCTGCATTGTCACCGTGCACAATGAGGCAGGTTCGTTTGGCGGTGTATGTCCTGACCGAGTGTACGTTGGCGTGATCTCAGGTTGAGGGGAGGGTCACGCTGTGGAGAGCGTACCCCACCATCCTCCTTTTTTGTCCAGCCCAGAGAAATCTTGCAAGAAACGTGCCATCGTTCGAAAATATGGGCGGAAAGACAATTCACATCAATCAGGCAGCAGCAGTTGTTCATCTAAGACATCAACCCAGCAAAACTGCGCCGAAACGACAGAAAACCAATCGTATTCTGATGATAGGTGCGCAATAGGCTGCCAGTAGTTGGTGCATGTGCAGAATGAGCCTAAGGAGGATTTTAATTCTGGGACTATTGCTGATGTAGCATTGTTTACTGGCTATTTATATATGTACAGATATCTCTTCTTCATTAATGTTACGCTTCATCTGTTAATTGTGTTCTCTGGCATTCTCATTTATACTTTTCGTTCATGCTTTGATCCTTTACGGAAAGCCGAATTCAGTTGAACTTAACCTGTATTTATCTATTTAATTTCATTATGTTTTTTCTTAGTGGCTATTTTATTTAAGATTTTTGCTTTCTCGAGTAATTCATAATATCAGTGAGCTTTAGTGTGCAATTTTATTGAACAGAAAGATGTGCAAAATTTGGAGGATGCAGAAAGTGAACTGATGTTACTTGATGAGGATGGAGATGGTTTTCTTGTTCCGTATCCTTTATGAGGTTCAGTAGATTTATCTCAGACATCTATTTGTAGTTTTTTTACTTCATTGTCATTTATCATTTCTTGCAATGGGTTTTGCTCATATATATATATATATATATATATATATATATATATATATATATATATATAAAAGCTAATTTCTATAGAATTTTATTCAGGTTGATCCATCAGGTAAATTTTGAAAATTAATTATTATTAGTTAATTATTATTTTATTTGTTATTATTGTGAATTTTGTGTGAATATTTTTCAGCAGGTTCAAAACTTCATTGAATATTATTTCATTTTAGAGGTTGAAAGATCTGTGCCTTTCATGAGTCGAGTTAGAACATAGTATGATTTTTGCCCTCAGCAATACTTTATCTTAGGTTTAAGAGGCAGATATAACTTCAAATATTGAGACTTTCAGTTCTGTAATTATACCAATCTCAGAGCTAGATTAGTTGCGACCATCAAGCTGTGATCAGTCAGAGAGCTCTCCAGAATAAAATGATAATTACCTAACAAATAAACACTTCTTAAAGTTATTAAGTAAGTAAAGTCAAGATTAATGTGGTGACTAGTCGACAGTCTGCGCGAACACATTACATAACTAAATAACTAAATACAGTAACTAGTTCTGAATAGCCAGGACTTGAGGCATTTCTTGAATGTGTCGAGTGATGGAGACTCCTGGATGTCAGCAGGAAGCGAGTTCCAAGCGAGTTTTATTGGTTTAGTTTGTCATTTTGTTATGATAATTGTTGCTTTTTATTTATTTGAAATTGAATTTTTTATTTGTTTTGATTTCAAATTACTTACTCTGTGCTCTTGAACCTCTGGCAATGCTTATGACAAGCATTACTATTGAACTGAAGTGTATTTGTTTATGTATGTTGTTTTTTTGCAAACATAATATTACAAAACTTCTTGACTTGTTGCAAAAGTAATCTGATCGGTGAAGTTCTTGTCAACTGCACAAAAGATGTGACACTGGAGCGACTGGCAAAACGAAAGGTTGAACTTGAGTCTGAAATTGCTTCGATCGAGAAGAGCTGTAACGACTGCAGAGACGTCCTGAGCGGTCTTAAAGTCAAGCTCTACGCAAAATTTGGTACAAATATCAATCTTGAGAACGAGGATGATTGACATTTGAGCCCAGAGAATTTGAGTGACCTCTTTTAAGAATTTTAAACATAAAATTGATGGTTTATGGTAATACATCAAGAAGTTTAACAGTGATTATTTAGGATATATTCATATTTCTCTAAGAAGGATCTAGTTCTTCCTTCCAAGGAAGGGTTTTTAATGTGATAAATTTAATTGTTTATCTTAATGACTCTTTAGCATGGGTTTTGTCAAATACATTTTGAACATGAAGCTTTATGGTACATTTTTACTTTCTTGGCTATTGAATAAATGATAGTTATAAACTTTTCCACTTAAATCTTCTTGTGTTTGTTTAATAGAATCGATACATTAATATCTTGGCGTCTCTATCTTGTCAAATTGGGAGAGCTTGTTGATGCTGTTCATAAATTCTACGATAATTTGATGTGGGGTAGAGCTGTGCTGATTATTGTAGTTTTTTCACCCTTTACTATTTATTTAGTTATAAGTTATTTTTGTTATTCAGCCAAAAAATGAACATTGAACAAATGATAGCTAGTTATTTAACTGAATTTTTAAAAATCTTAAAATTTGTGAAATTTGATGGTGCTGCTGGGAGCATGAAATTTACAGTTGTAGTGAAAACCTGTACTTAAAAATGTCTAACTTCTTGTTAATGACAAAGAACTAGTGACAAAGGGTAACATTCCGTAATGTTCAGATTTGCAAGAGATGAAGTTGACTTTATTCATTCATAGTAAAGTTCCAGTGAATGTTGTAGTTAATAGAACAATTGAGAATACAGGTGCAGATAGTCTTTTACCCAAAAATAGGTTTTCACAAAAAAAGTAACTCCGAAAGTCCGTCGGTGGATGCATCCCCACTCATCCCCCACGGAGAACCGTCGCTGCAGTATTTCATGTCCATCCGAGCATAACATTTTCACGGTGACAATTCGGAAGGGTCTCAGACTTTGGACTTAGAAGTTTGATTGGCTGGGGACTTTTTATCTTCACCCCCCCCCCATTCTGGAAGACCCTTGGAGGTCTAGAAGTTAAGGGTAACAGTATAGTCTAACAATGATTGCTTTTGAAAAGTTGAGCACTGACAGAAGCATATGTTATTAGGCTATTAGCGCTATAATTGACTCGGCCAATGTATGTAATGTGTTTTAAAGTTTAATTTTGTAGCGTAGGCCTATTTGGTTTAACTTTGTCAGTTTAGCAATGAAATATAGTCTATGCCTTTTATTCTTGCTATCGGTCTGATTAGACCATTTTTCACAGAATGAATACATTGAGGAACATGGTAAGGCAATTTAATTACAAATCAGTCACTATAGAGACTTCTCATTCCTACTATAGTATCATTTTTAAAAAAAGAACATGTCACGAGTCAATGCGCTGAAGATGTCGACAATCGTTCCCTCGCAGAGTGCATTGTTTCTGCTTTTAATTCTCTAAACATTGCCACTCTCAGTTTTGCACACTAGCAAAATCTACGACTTGATCCATTGTTGTTGAGTTCAGATTTTCTAGCGTTTCAAATGTTCGATCAACATTTCTGCACAAAACAAACCATTGAAAATATGATTCATTTTTATTTAATATGCTGTACTCCGAAAATACGCAGATAGACCGAAGCTCTGGATGGTCCGGTATTTACCGATAAGTTTGCCTGTATGGCTACAGACTACAGTAGAAACTGATTCTAATTTAGTAAACCTCACATCTGGGGTGGGTGGGGGAGTTTCAGCAGAATGGTATTTGAGGGTCCGACCAGCAGTGGGAGGGGACGCCTGCAATTTTCCTCCCAGTTTTCCCCGCTATATAAAGAAAGGACAAGTCAGCAACCAGAAAATTCCCCTCCCCGGCAATACCATACTGGGTTTCACCCTCTTTAGCCGAGAAAGAGTGGGAAGAGAGGAAATTAGGCTACCTGCAAGTCTGCTATACTGAGCGCTCTTCAGGTGCCCGATTAAAGTGTCGGCGCTGCTGCAGCTGCTGTCGTCGTCGTCGCCGCTGTATTTTTGCTGCCATTTCCTGAGCGTTTGGTAGCATCGGTCGGGACGACTCTTGCTCTGTCCTTCCGTCGTCTCCATTTCCTCGTCTGTCAGTCCTAGTAGCTGCGTTCCAAATGCTCTCCAGTCGACAATCATGTCGAAATGTCTCGATACGAAGACTATCGCTCGAGTTAATGCTGCCTCTAGAAAAGCATTGCAGACATAATATTGGTGTGTGTGTATAAACCTCAAACGATGACATCTATAGGCATTTTGATTTCTTGGTTTTAAAAAGAAATAATTTGAAATTGATAGTTTACTCCGCACAGTTAAGGTCCTCAGGATAGTCCAGTGATTAACGCGTATGCCTATTAGGCCTATAAGGCCTATAGTGGCCAATGGCCTCTTAATAGTAGGCCTACTCCTTCGCCACGACTCCCACAAATGAGTGTTTTCATAATTAAAGTAAAGGAGGAGAGATGCTCATAAGCTGAGATAAAGAAAACTGATGGCGCCAATACTTCTGGTGTTGAGAGTCCTAGACTCCAGAGATCTATTGGATCAACAACATCGGCCAACCTGTTCTTAATATTTTGCCTCAACATACGCTGGGCAATACAAGCATGTACAGTAGGTCTACGTGTACGCGTTTGATTAAAATATGCTAGTTACATTTGGGAAGGACGGAGAGCCAGGACGCTGCTCAATCGCATAGAGGAAAAGATCGTTTCCGGTCACCTAGTTGAATTTCTTCCTTCTGAACAACTTTGTTTGTCAACTGTTTGGCTAAAGCCTAAAAGACTCCTGTACCTTTGTAGCAAGCGGCCTGGTGACGTCTTGTTTCGTCGTTTCTATTTTGCAGATATTCTGCCACGTCCATTCGTCCACAACGGATCAGGGCCTGTCGGAGTACTTCCACCTAAAGAAGGTTTAATCTTGCACGATTTTTCACATGAATTAGACCGACCCGATGACCATCTTTAATTAAGAAACATCTTAAATGTTTCGGACTGTGCTTATAAAAGTAGTAGAGGCAGGGTAAAGGTCTGAGCGTTGGGTTCCGGCGCTTATCTCCGGTCTAGGCAATCAACGACGTGGGTGATATAGGTCATTAATCTGGGGTGGGTTGCCATTACTTTCCCCAGACCCACATTTTACCTCGCAGCTTAACACTGCTCCTCATTTTGCCACCGCCCTCTAGCGAGCAAGGCTGAGTCGAGTCGACCTTAGGGCTCCTGCGGGAATTGAATCCGCGACCTCCTGCTCCATCGTCCAGCGCTGTTACCACTCTTCTAACTTCCCGGGACTATAACTGAAATATGCAAATTTTCGACCGCAAATTATAATTATAATTAGGCCCAGTGGCGGCTCCAGAATT
This sequence comes from Metaphire vulgaris, assembly GCA_018105865.1. NCBI lineage: Eukaryota > Metazoa > Annelida > Clitellata > Crassiclitellata > Megascolecidae > Metaphire > Metaphire vulgaris. The sequence continues at coordinate 11,564,468 of CM030838.1, read as the reverse complement.
TGGCAAGTGGGGGGCATTGGGGTGGAAACTTATAAGCATGGGGCCAACCGTTTATTCATAGGTATGTAGTAGCAAGTATAGGGTCCCAACAGGGGGCCACTGAGGGCCAGGCATTCAATAGGGGCACGGGCCCACGGGCCCTCCATGTGGAGCCTCCACTGGTTAGGCCTATTCATCGTTTATTAAAGGCGTTAATAGGCCTAATAACAATTAGGCCAGGCCTAAAGCAGGAATAGATATTCAGGCCTCCAAGTACGGAAGTTGTGGGGGATGTAGCTTTAAAAAAATCTTTTTGATAGCTCTCTGTGACAGCAGGGTCTTGGCCTAAAGTAATTAGAGCCAAGACAATAAATGTTCTGGACAACAGTTAATATGTACGCCTTAGTGCAGTTTCTACGAGCTAAGCTCTTCCTTACGTTAATTTATGTTAGCCTACAATCGAGTTCATTACAAGCATTGCGCCATCCTATTCCGGAATCCTGGCTACGCCACGGATTGCAATTTGCAAACATTCGGATTTGTTGTTCTTTTTGGATTACTATCACATGGCTTGAATGATGCTAATTGCGAACCCAAATACTTCAGTCATATAAATAAATCAACGTTTTCTTTTATTTCTAACCAAAGGCTTTGAATGAATTCGAAGTAGGCTAATTTAACCCCTTGCAGTGGCGGCTACAGGATTTGGCAAGTGGGGGTCTTGGGGTGGCAACTTCTAATCAGGGGAACCAAATGTTTGTTATAAACGTGGACTAGTCTAGTTGCTTAGAACGAGTGCACTAAAGTATGAGGGACATTGTGGTGGTGGTGGGGGGGTGCATTCAATAGAGACACGATCCTCCGGGCCTCCCGTGTGGATCCGTCTCTGCCCCTTGGGAAATTTAATGCAAATTTACATCGATTTCCCTGGGTAACAACAGCACAGAGTGTCCTGTAGACCTGTACCTTGCGTGAATGTGTGTTCTTAAAATGGCTGACCAGGGGCGTAGCGACGGGGGGACATATTGGTGCATATATATATATATATATATATATATATATATATATATATATATATATATATTTATATATATTTATGCCCTCAGTACTTCATTCCTGAAGGTCTTATGAAAAAAGTGTCCGGAGACATTAAGAAATTGTGTGGCTAACTCTCGTCCGGGGATATATATATATATATATATATATATATATATATATATATATATATATATATATCCCCAAAATCAGGCTACCTTAAAGTCTTTAATGTGTTTTTAAAGATTTTCAACGTTTTAAAAAAGATTTATACGCCGCAAATCGCAGTATACCCCCAAATCAAATTCCAGGCTACGTAGCCCCTGTGGCTGACCTTATCGGAAGCCCTTGGCAGTCGCTTCATCCACGTCGTTAGCATTTCGTAGACAGCTTGGCGTCTGTCGTTTCCAGCGTTGTTTCGCATGATCGCCTGTATTCGAGCACGACGGATCTTAAGATGCCGAGCCAGGACAGGCCATTCGTCTCCTATCTCGTCTGACAGACGGCTCACGGCATCCATGTCAATCGGACCTAATTCGAATGGGCAAGCGCTTGAAACGGGACGTCAAAATTTGCACGAATAATTATAAGACGCCCTTTAATTTACATGTAGTATAGAGCAGTGCTTCCCAACCTGTGTGCCGCGGCACACAACTGTGCCGCAGCAGCAGCGGTAGAATTCCCGCAGTGGCAAATTGTTGGAAAATAGTAAAATAACAACGGTGCTGTTTTAATTGTAAATTATTATAAATTGAATTATATCTCTTCAACGTAAAACAATAATGGTAGGCCTACTGTATTAATGGCGGGAAGTTAGTAGAGTGGTAACAGCGTTGGACAATGGAGCAGTAGGTCGCGGGTTCAACTCCCGCGGGAGCCCTAAGGTCGACTCAGCCTTCTTTCGCCAGATAGCGATGGCAAATGAGTAGCGGATTAATCCGCGAAGTAAACAGGTGCGTTGCATGAGAACACTGGCCCCGTATCATGTAACCTTGCACCAGTCGCCTGGCTGAGGGCCTTGGTAACGGAGATCAGCGCCGCCCTATGAGCCTTGAGGTTAGCTTTGAGTGCTCGGGAAGGACTTTACTTTACTTTTACTTACTGTATTAATTGTTAATTATAAGTTGAATTATATCTCTTCAGTGAAGTTAAGCATGAAAAAGTGATACAAATTGCAAAGAAAATATGTATGCCTACTTATGAAGAACGGTATTATATATTAGACCCACCCAGCCAACAAAATCCAGCACCACCCCTGATTACATCACATTACACCGAAAAATAAGTTCTAAATGCATGTAAACTAAGCACTCAGGCCCTATAGTTTAGTTTCAAAAATAAGCACTTACCATCTGATTTTATAACGACGGGTATCTTCGGAATAACTGGTTTAAGCGATTCTATCGCAGGCTGAAACAGACAATTAAGATTACAAGTTTCAAATATCATTTCCAGTGTGTTATCCCGTCCTGCTACTGTTAGTCGAGGGTGTTGCCAGTATGACAAGCAAAAAAGGTTGCCACCCCCTTTCTGCACTACTTTGCCCCTCCAACGTAAAAAATGGTCACCAATATTTCAGTTTTTAAACTATTGGGGCGAATTTTTTTACCTTGCCCCGCGGGCGCCAAATACTCGAGCTACGGCTCTGTTAAATGTGGTAAAACTGCATACTTTTTATAACTTTTATATATAACTGCATACTATATGCATATATAACTGCATACTTTTATATATAACTGCATACTTTTTATGACGTCCAATAGTCTTGCCTTGGGCAATGTAACAAGCATTTCACAGAGCAGTTCTTCGCCTCTGTTGCCGTCGCCGCTTGGGCGCTCTTTTGCGGTCGACATTTGTCGAATGTTGAGAAGATCTGCGACGCTGCTGCTCGTATCGACAGCTTTCTCCGGGCAAGGAACCGATCTCGCAAACGTCTGGACCAGGCCCCGATAGCGACCGATCGACCCCTGCGCGTACGGATCGAGCACGGCGACGCTGAACTCCCAGCCGGTCTTGACGTTCGAGTTGAACGCGACTCTCAGCTCCGTCCGTCCGCGGGCGTCGCAGATGTTTCCGCGGAAGCGCAGGACGAGTTCCTGTCCCTCGCGAAGCAGAAACTCGGGGCTTGGGTCGGGACCGAGGCTGAAACCGTCGGCGTTCAACTTCCGCAGCAGTCGGTCCGTCTTGACCGAAGCGACGCAGTGAACGGTGACCGAGGAGGGGTCGCTGGAGTTCTGGCGGAGGATCAGTCGAACGGCCCGGCTCTGCGTCGTCGCCTCCAGCTGCCTTGCCAGAGAGGAGGCGTCGTCGGCCGAAGTGCCGCGTCTCACTCTTAGAAACATGAATCTGAGGGGAGAGAGAGAGAGAGAGAGAGAGAGAGAGAGAGAGAGAGAGAGAGAGAGAGAGAGAGCAACAGCGCCACGATGTCAACCGAACAATTAACATCAAACAGCGAATATTAATATTTATCCAGGAAACAAAGTGGAAATGCCAAGAGAAATTGTGTTTTTTTACAATGAAGCAGCACGATGGATGGATCCAGGTGACACAACATGAAACTGTTTAAGAAATGGGTTGGGAGACACAAACAGCAGTTTTTTGTGCAAGAGTGGTTGACAGATGGAATGAACTGGACGAGAAAATAGTAATGGCTACGAGTGTGAATGATTTCAAAATAAACCTCAGTACTATAGGATTCTAGACTGAAATGGTACAACAGTGGTTTTCACACAGGGCAAACCCTCCTGAATCACTTTAAACCTTATTATTATTATTATTATTATTATTATTATTATTATTATTATTATTATTATTATTATTATTATTATTATTATTACCAAGAAAATCAAACGAAGCACAGTGTACAGATGATGCTGAGCAGGGGCGTAGCGATGGGGGTATATCGGTACAGACCTGAGGAGAGGGGGTGCAGTCGGTACATTGTACCGGGGCCCGTGGAGTTTTCAGGGGCCCAGATCCGGTGACGATAATTTTTTTTGATTGTCAGGCTGTTTCTGGAGAGTTGATAACGTTTTTTGCTTGTCAGGTTTTTCGGAGACTTGATAAATTTTTCTTAAGGGCCCCCAAATTTTTTTGTTCCGGGACCCTGAATTTCTCTCGGCGGCCCTGTATCGGTATATATACCCCCAAATCAGTCTACCTTAAAGTTTTTATGTGGTTTATATGTGGTTATATGTGGTTTAGGCCTGTGTGGTTTAAGTGGTTTATAATGAAGATTTATACCCCCTTCCAAAAAATATTCATACCCCCAAATCAAATTCCTGGTTACGCCTCTGATGATGAGCTGTAGAGAACAGACGAACGTACAAAATAAGCATGCTATGCATTGGTTAAATGCTATCATCACCCGTTTACCTAATTAATGAATTTAAACCATACAGTCATATCCTATATGATGTTGACATGGAAACTGCTAAATTTATACGAATTCCATGCATAATGGAATAAAATAATTGAAACGACTCAACTAAAAACACAGTGGATAAAAAGTAGCAAAAATCTATAGTAATTAACACCTCAGTTAAAGTTAAATTGTTTGTCGAAAAATGGAAAAGTAATTGGCTTTTTAAGAGTCGGGTACTTCGTCGAAAAAAGAAAGTTTTAAAGACCGGCATTTCAAAATTGTAGCTTCTTAGACTTAGATAAATGCAATATGCGTCATTATTTATTACTACTACTACTACTACTGCTACTGCTGCTACTGCTACTACTGCTACTGCTACTACTACTACTACTGCTACTGCCACTACACCACTACTACCACCACTGCTGCACCACCACCACTGCTGCTGCTGCTGCTGCTGCTGCTGCTGCCACTGCTGCTGCCACCACTGCTGCTGCTGCCACTGCTGCTGCACCTGCTGCTGCTGCTGCTGCACCACCTGCTGCTGCTGCTGCTGCTGCTGCTGCTGCTGCTGCTGCTGCTGCTGCTGCTGCTGCTGCTGCCACTGCTGCTGCTGCTGCCACCACCACCACCACTACTGCTGCCACCACCACCACTGCTGCACCACCACCACCACTACCACCACTACTACTACTACTACTACTACTACTACTACTACTACTACTACTACTACTACTACTAAAGTAGGCCTATCTAAAGTTAAAGTCGTGATCTGTTATAATTATAATATTAATTATCGGCTTACTGCGTCATGTTCAGCCGTCCGGTGTCACACGTGACGGAATCCTTGTTCTTCGATTGAGTCATGTCGGCAGGTGTAATCGGTGCCACGGACCAACCGTCGTCGAACCCCAGACCATCCTTAGTCATCAGCAAGACCTCGTCTTCAACCTCTTCATCTGAGCGACAACAGAAGACAAACAGCGTCTGCAGTCGCTGTCGCTGTGTGTTGCCGGGTGAGCAATGCGAATTTATTGCAAACAGCCTGGACATGCAATTGCGAGGTTACACATAGTGACCTTCAATAATCAACGTCACTCTTACTTACCTACTAAACAAAGACCCTGCACGAGAGTGATTATAACGATAGCGATGACTGTTCTACACGGCAGAGGTGTGCCATCACTAGTTGGCAGTGGCGGCTCCGAGAATTCTTGGTGGGTGATGCAATGGATTTCTAGGAAGTTGGTTGGGGGATGCAAAGACAAACAAAAGAGGCAATTGGCAGTGATTTGTCCAGTAAATGTAAACAAACCCTGCCGAAAAAGGCTGACAATCAAAAAAAATCGGCGAGGGATGCATCCTCAGTCATCCACAACGCGTTACCGCCCCTGCTAGTGCTAGTTGGTATAATATTAGTGTCCAGTAATAGGATACTATTGTAGAACTTCGTTATAATGTACTTAGCGGGTCTGTGAAATGTAGTACGTTATATACGAGATATATGTTATATATCCAATACCATCCAATACGTTAGCGCACCCAGTGGCGTAGCGTGACTTTTGGGGGCCCGGGGACATCTTTGACACGGGGGCCCCAGAGTTTCGAGCTGACGAGCAAAAAAACGTTATCGTCTCCACCTTTTTAACCCTGACGAGCAAAAAAAGGTCCTCACCACATCATTTCTAGGGTTAGGGTTAAGTTTAAGTTAGGGTTAACCCTAACCTAACCCTAGCTTAGACCCCTCTTCGGGCCCCCCCGCCCGGGGCCCTGGGGCAGTCAACAAATTGCCCCCCGCCCCCTAGTTACGCCACTGAGCGCATCACACGCGACGGTACATTGCGGTACGCCGTATAGGCCTAATCAAGTATGCGTTATAACCGAGTCCGTCACAATGAAGTACTACTGTAATAGGATACTTGCCAAACTAGTAACTACACACGTAATTGCAGTGCATATGTAGAACAGTGAATGCAACAGTGAATTTACTTTCAAGCGTCATTACGAATGGCGATCTAGCGGTCTTCGGTCTTCCCATCATGTCGAAGGATCGAGTGGAGTCTTCCGGTGCCGATCTCTCTGATCCGGTTCCTGGACGTCTTTGCCGGACGGGATTCGGAGGCAGAGGCAGGCAGACGATCATCCCGTCTGGCATTCCACGCGCCGCCCCAGAGGCAGTACATCGTATGATGGAGCTGCAAGTGAGAAGATGGCTGCTGCTGCTGCTGCTGCTGCCTATCTGCTTCCGACGGTTCCTCATCTCGTGAACTGCTAGCGATTCAACCGATTGAATCTATACGAACAAGCGAACAGCGCACCAACGTATATAGGACTATTGGCCTATACTGTAGTATTGTGACGACGAGGGACGCACACACACACACAGACTGAGACAGGCAGACGGACATGTCTGACTTCTATAGCGCCCGTGAGGCGTTTGACAGAGTCGCAAGCTGGCACAGGTGGTTGCTTGCCTTCAGTTTCTTCTCGACGGAAATACAGAGGTTTTGTTTCAAAATGAGTTTTACTCACAGACGACCAAGCTGTTGAGAACATCGGCGGATCTACGAGGAGGGGGTAAAGCGGCACGGGGCGCGTGCCCCCAAACATGCACATACAGATTTTGTTTGCTAATTTCTCATCATGGCGAAAAGTCGAGAACTTATAAAGGGCGAATAAATAGGCCTAATCGAGTTTATTCTTTCCTTTCTGTAATTTTAACAACGCGCATCGATCCACGCGGAAGGGAAGGGGGGATACAGAATGAGGAATGGAGGAACACGAAGTTCCCTCCGCTGAATTCCTGAATCCGCCTCTGCATGAGTGGAAGGTCCAAGCAGTATAGGTCAGACACTATCTTCCCAATCGAGACAGCGAAACGGGTTATAAGGACCGAAGATCTGGACGGCAAGGACCTCTGGAGACTAAAGACGCACACGTCGTTCATAGGCGTAACCTTCTATAATAGATTCTCTATAGGCTCGAATCTCCCACTTTTGAGAATCTACCACAGGCAGTGTTTATTCTAGGCCCTTTTTTGGGGGATTTTCCCCTCAAAGTTTGAAAATTCCCCCCAAATTTCTATATGTTGCATTGGGGAATGGAAATTTCCCCCCCCCAAAGTGTGACGAGAGGGGTTTTTATTTTGGAGAGGGGAAAAAGAGAAGGATATGACCACATAGAAGAGTATTTGAAAGAAAAGGAAGAATGTGATGACCTTTTTTCCTTCTTTTTTGCTCGTCAAGGTTTTTGGGCAGACAAACCTTCTCCCCCAAACATTTCAAACTCCCCCAGTGTCAAGGTGGCCAAAATAAACACTGACCACAGGGAAGGGGAAAGTTGCTTTCACGTTTTAATTAAAAGTTCTACGCCAATGTACATGCTGGTGGTGCTTACCTCGAAACAGAGCTTCGTTTCCTTACGAACGGCGTACGGTTTGAAAGTCAACGAAACGCGAGGATCGACGGAAGACACGAATCTCAGGTTCTGTTTCGAAACGACGAACGTCTCTCGTCGAAGTCTCGTCAGAACGGCGAGACTAACGTTCAGGTTGAACAGGCGCACCTCGGCAAAATACCTGTGATCCTTACACATCGAACAGGCAGCAAACACATTGACGCTAGTACGGCCTATATCAGTGTTTTATACAGGCCTGTTAGGGAGGAGATCCCTCAAGCCTCAACATCCTCCCCCCCCAAAAAAAATCCCAGCACTTACACAAATTTAGCATTGAACTGTGTGTCTTCCCCTCCAGCCAAGTCAGTTTCCCCAAAGGCTTCAATCGCCCCCCAAGGCTTGGAGTCTGAATAAAACACTGGCCTATATACCAGCAAGACAACGCCCACCGTCTAAGAGGTTGCACAGCGATACGATAATATTGTTCAGAGTACGTTGTAATCTAGTCTTGGGTTTGAATTATGTGTGACGTTGATTTTGAGTTGCCAAGCCCCGCCATTTACTTCTGTTACTACATTCGCGTTTCTAGAGAAAGAGTGAGATAGGATCTACCCAGGGATATTTCTAGGACTAGGATTGTGAGTTGGGGGGGTTTCGACCTCAAATTGGGGGTATCCGGAGCTAATTAGTATGCATTTTGTATGCATACCATTGTCACATTGCCAAATTTGGGGGGGGGGTGTCGACCTCAAATTGGCGGGGGGATGTTTATAGGGGTTTTAGGTGGGAGGAGGTGTAAAAATATTCCTGGATCTACCTATCTGAATATTCAGAGCTGCGACGCCACAAAGCCAGCCAAGGACTTAAGCGAAAATAGATAATTTCCCATTTTAAACATACAATCTTGTATAATTAACTGTGTTAGCAAGAGACAGGGGCGTGCAGAGAGTGGTTGACGCCCGAGGCCAAGTCGATGATAAAAAAATGTTTGACGAGCAAAAAAAGGTCGCTGTCTCGCTGAGTCAATTTTGGCGCCCCATCCGGTCGGCGCCCGGGGCCACCGCCCCACCCGGTCCCCTCTGCAGGCCACTGACAATGGGCGCCATAAGTCTTGTTTAAAAAGAACTGTTCCAGATATTGTTACCAATAAAATCGTTAATATTGAGTAGCGTTGCCGCGAGCTATCACGATAAACTGATGCTTGCAATGCAAATAGCCTAATTAGACTCAGATACGTTAAGTCCTAAATACTTTAATAGTGTCAAGGATTGTTTCCCTGGTTAACAGTTCCGTCCATTCCGTCCTTATTAGGTCTTCGTGATAGAGAGCTTTGACGACCGTTTCTCGATTATGGGCGTTTCGTCCAACGATCGTCGGCAGCGAAATAGACACCGGAGCGTCAAACTTACGCGAAAACAAACCGAACACATTAAACGCCTACTGAATTTAATTTAATTTAATTTAATTTAATTAGCTATTCTTATTGCGCCTAATCAATTAAATGTTAGCAAGCGCATTACAATTAATGTCAATAATTATTATTATAAGCACAATTAAACACGCAGATGTGCCTTCAACTGTTTACAAAAAGCGACGGGTGACTTTATGTTCCGTAGCGCTGGTGGAAGGGCGTTCCAGGCATCGGGTCCAGCGTACGAGAAAGTTCTTTGCCTCATGACTGTCCGAAGACAAGTACAGTAACTATCCACTCATTAGTTATATACAGTACTCATGCAAGACAATTCAAGTAAATGAAGTTGTAGGCCTATTTATATATTTTTAATTTGATCAATTTATTTGTCAATCAAACTGTATTTCAATGTATAGCGTTCCTGTTATAATTAACAGCATAGGCCTACGTGGGGTCGGTAAAGTGCCTAGATGCCTCTTATCACTTCTTGCCTGTAGATCAGTCTTTGTTCTGAGTGATATGATGTTGCTTATCAGTTCCTCTCCGTTGTTTAGAACCATATTTGTCTGCAGCTGATCGAGTCTCTCTACTTGAAGTTCATCTTCTTTCAGTCGACCAGGCGAGGTTCTCACGACGCAGCCAAGAGCAATGCCCGCATCACCTGGATCAACTGAATACCTGTAATCACCTGGATCAACTGAATACCTGTAATCACCTGGATCAACTGAATACCTATACATCGCAGGTAGAAAGCTTTCACATTAAATACCGGTAACCGTAATGGAACGCAGTCTACCGGCTAAAAAGCTGATTACGAATTATGGTTATGCGAGAATGAACAGGTATTATTCATTACAGCCTGAGATCAGAAGTTTAAAAATAAGTAAATAAGCTGAAATGTAAGAATAACTGAGAAAAATTATTTAGGGGATTGCTAAGAAAGTGCATCGATGAAATCGCTGACACGAAACGGCTGCTTCAAGAGCACCAGAGACGCAGATGTTTCGCTCCAATACTTTTACAGCATGAATATTACTACTCTGTTGAATTCGACAATTATTGTATTCAGTGGCGTCGTCGCCAGGATTTCCGGTTTTTGGTTTAGATCGTGACCAACTTCGAAAAGATCTTGACAAGCAAAAAAGGTCGTCATCCTCCCTTCCTACACCTATACATTCTGTAGCACTTAGAAATTTTTTAAGTCAGCAGCCAGCCAAGGGGGTTTCACCCCAAAAATCGCGTCCGAAAAAATATATGGAAACTCATGAAAAAATGTTTTCGTCGGCAGCCAAGGGAGGGAGGTTTAACCCCAAACCCTCTCCTTGGCTACGCCACTGATTGTGCTCCAAATCCATCCGCAAAACATCAGATCATTTTCTACAATTATAGTCATATATACGACTATATATACTATATATGACTATATATACTATATATGACTATATATATACTATAGTCATATATATATGACTATATATATACTATAGTCATATTTATATGACTATATATATACTATAGTCATATATATGACTATATATATACTATAGTCATATTTATATGACTATATATATACTATAGTCATAGTGGAAAGCAAACGATAGACTATTACGAATAGTCAAAGCAGACGATAGACTATAAGGCCTACGAATACGCTGAAGGGTCGTCCATAAATTACGTCAAAGCAGACGATAGACTATGGGGAGTAAACCAATTGGAACAGATGCAGTCTTGATTTTAAATTAAATAATGAACCGTCGTAGAAAACTCACACGAATATCGACCAATGTTTTGCATCGTTCTGTCCGGTGTCTTCAGACGACAACATCCAATTGTTTTCCATATAATCCTTCCTCCGTCTTTCATCCTCTTCTTTTTGTTTCTTCCTCTTGTCCTCCTCCTGTTGCCTCCTCTCCTCTTCTGCCTCCGTTTTCCGTTTTCCTTCCGCTGCCCGTTGAGCGTCTTCCGCCTTTCGAGCAGCGCGTTTGGCCATCGTTCGAGCCTCACTGGCCTCTGCCGCCGCTCGACTGGCCTTTTCTTCTAAGGCCAGGGCCTCTTGATGAGCGTTGGCTATGAGGACAACGGCCTGCGCCAAGGACGCCTTGTATGCGGCGATTTTCGCATTGGCCTCTCTCTCAGCTGCAGCTGCTTCCAGGTGTTCTGAAAGATAAGAGAAATTGCAAGAAATCAAATAAAAGATCGAACCCGGGATAATTTTACCCTCCCCCCCCAAACACTCCCAACACCCTCCAATTTGAGACCGACACCCCCAACAGCCAACATCCCAATCTCAGCTATGGGATGACCTTTTTTGCTTGTCAGACCTTTTTGGCAGGGAACCCCCAGAATTTACGGAGACTCCCCAAATTGATAATCCTAGAAATAACCCTGGATCGAACAATGCTCTCGAAATTAAAGTAGACCTAATTGTCTTTCACGCTGGATGTGCCGGAAATTTATTGGCAACGTTTGGAACAAATATATAGCTACATATTACTTCTATAATCTATAACATTTACAAAACCCAGGGGTGCGAAGTAAGTATGGGGCCGTCCATAAAGTACGTCACGCTATTTTAGACAGTTTTTGCCCCTCCCCTGTCATAACCTATCATAGATCTCGGACCCCTCCATAAAGTACGTCGCAATCTCTGATCCCCTGAATGGTCGTCCATAAATTACGTCACGCATATTTTCGATTTAATAAATTCGAGTTTCTCGTTCAAGTCGCAGCAGCGAAACATAGAGATTTTCAACTTCCGGCAATGATAACGAATGTAATTGAAGTTCAAAATTCTACGTTCCTAGCATAATATAGCTACTATACACCAGCGATATCTTCGGTAAGAAAATAAATCCATCACGAGATAATGTAAAATATCACCGTATATTTCAGGTTTTATATGTACGGAAAGTGTGACGTCAGAGTGATCTTTGCCCCTTTTCCCTGACAAACCGTCACACTTTCCTAGGCGCCTTCCCTCGAGCGGAACGTACTTTATGGACGGTCCCTATGACCACTGGAAAAGCCAACGAAAGTGAACGAGAAAAGGTTTTGCTCTCAACAGATTATGGTTTATAACAGGAACGGCAGCATACGGCCCGCGGGTCAGATACGGCCCGCGGGTCAGATGTGGACTGCGGGTCAGATTTGGACCGCGGGTCAGATGTGGCCCGCCGAGGAATTGTGCGTCATCATCATAGTTGCTTTCTAGCTCATTAGCGGCAATAGCTAAACACGAAACTTCTCCATTTATCTTGTTCCGTTGTTTAGTCTCCATCCATCGATTACTGATAACTGGTAACTTTCAAAGTCTTCTTTGATGTTATCCATCCACTTTTTCCTGGGTCTTCTTCTTCCTCTCTTGCCTTCTTTGTATGTGTAGAGTGCTTTATATGGGAGCCTATTGTCTTTCATTCTATTTACATGTTCGTACCATCTAAGTCTTCTTCTGATTTTATCTATATATCATCGTCTCTTGCATTCCCAGTCTTTATCAGTCAATCTCCAGGAATTATGCACAACAGGTAAATTTTGCCCGCTAATAACTCAAAATGTTTGAGGAACCTATAATTTGGTTCGTATGGTCCGGTGCTTCGCAAATTTGTTAACATGCGGCCCGCTGATGAAAGAAATTGCCCGCCCTGGTTTATAGTGATAATGTAACATGAAAGCCACGGAGAGCCATAATTATAATCAGAAGTCGTCACTGCATAATTTAAAAGTTTAAAAGTCGCAGCTAGCTTCAGTGCTTGGCGGCGTCTTGCTCTATATTCCTTTAAAAGGTCATATAGAAATAAGGCGTCTGCATGAAAGGCGAAGAGAAATATTCTTATCTTTCTTGCGACAACCTATTGGCACTGGTTTCATGGGCGCCCGCACATTAGAGCAAGGGGGGCACTTCCATCTGGAAAAGGCAAATACTAATATTATCGCAGTGAAATTTGACAACCTTGCTAAAATATTAACCGCGTGACTATTGTGTTTTGCCCCTCCTGGAAAAATTTCTGTTGGCGCTTATGGCTGGTTTCTGGATTCTATCACGTCAAGCGCCATTATCATCGAAACGAAACCAAGGCCTTGGTGGAAGAAGTGCAGAGACCCTTCGGCTTTCAGCTTTTGAAAACATCGTTCAGCCGGAGACTGGTTTCTGTAGAATTTCCCCGAATTCCTCACGCAGCGGCACATCGCTGAAACGACGTTCCCTTTATAAAATATTCGCGTCTTGCCTAATCGTAGAGAGAGAGAAAGAGAGAGAGAGAGAGAGAGAGAGAGAGAGAGAGAGAGAGAGAGAGAGAGAGAGAGAGAGAGAGAGAGAGAGAGACGACCGGTGCCAGTTAATAATCCGGTCGGTAACACTGGAGGTTGATTAATAAGACGAGAAGAACGAGAGCGCTTTTTCCAACTTAATAATAAATAATGAAACGAATCTCTGGAACGCGTCCGAAGGTTTGCGTGATCGTCAGCACAAACCGACGCAAATAACATCTAACTTCCACAGCGTCTCTATAGGTATGTCTGTAATAATACGACCGAAATCAATAGGTCTAGATCTCACTAGCGGTAGAAAATTTTCAACTATAGCAGTGTGGGGCTCGGGTCGAATGGTTGGGTCGTCCCACCCAAATTTTTTTTTACATCCACCGAGGAAGTCGTCCTCGAAGAGTTTGCGAGGGGATAAACCACCAAGAGAATCGAGCTTTGGAGCCCTGTGCGACGTTTTCGATTAGTGTTGCTACTGAATCTAGTCTTTCTATGTTGATGTACCACTCATACAGTAACAGCAGCAGCAGCATCTAGTGCGAAAGGAATTTGGAGCATTTAGTCGCATTTGTTAGTCACGTGTGCATGAACTCGTAGAGTAAACTGACGAGAGTGGCGTCGAGAGCTTTGGTGTTTGGCGGTGTAGTTTCGGGAAACGTACTGGCAAACATTTCTGGCCAGAAAACGGTCCACGAATCGCCATGTAGCCCTTCGAGTGCTGATGAACGAAAGGAGGATCAACCAAAAACACTGAGAGACTAGAAAGCACGTCCCTACAACCATGGAGGTATTATCCCTGGAGACGGCATTACTTCATGTCGGTAAAGCCGACTATTTGGGACATTCCCAGACGGCAGCCACAGTTTGAGTCTAACAAGATGGCCGCTAACCATGGATAACAGCCTCGGCGCTATTTTTAGCCTACGCGCTAACTGGCTTCACGCAGCTTTGGCTAGAAATGACGTAATCGCGTCTCCTGGGATAATAGGGGTATCCAGTGTTTACCAACAAGGTCCGGTTGCTCCGCCCACTGGTGGGTAGAAACCATAGAAACCATTGTTGTCTATTAATAGACGCCAATGGCAGAAGCAGATTTCTTGCTGGTGGGCATAGATCAGTGACCATAGAGATTGTTCTGGATACTCCTATACCTCAATGCCTACAACCCACAAAATTTCAGACAAGGCTCAAAAGGCGTTAGCTTCGCGCAAATGTCTGGCTACTTCTTTAATAGTTTACGTCGCTCCTTCTCCACTCCCGCTCCTACTGATCTCTGGAATTGACCTTGCCCGGCTGACCACTAAGCGTCTGCTATCGATATTCCAACGGCAGATTAAGCGCCTAGAAATAAGCTACTACAACGGTACCTGCGGAGAGAGCGGTGCATACATTTACTTACTTACGCATTAGCTAAATCAGGCATAGGCCTAGATTATAGTAGTGATGCTTCACACGAAGAAAATTAAGAGAATTAATGTCAACGTCGGCCGGCGGTCCTGGTCGAGTTGACGTACAGCGTGCTGGGAGACTTTCAACGAAGGCGACAACACGTCGTAAAGTTTCACTTATTTTAATAAAATATAAGAAATTCTAAACACAAACTTCAACTCTTTCGAATTCAACGTAAAAACATGGCGGCTATCCCGACGGAAGTCCTCCCCTTCCCCTTCATCACTACTTCCTCCAAAACTTATCCCGCTATTTTGACTATCGCTCAGAAAAAAACCCTAAAATGAATTTATTCCTCAAGGTCGCCCTGACAATTATGCATCAGCAACAGTTTTGACTTGTTAAATTTAGCAGATGAGACGATGTACCCATGACCGTCAAATGAATACCTTCGTTTGTGAGATCGACGATCCATCCAGACAGATTTTCATCGTTAATTCGTTTTCTCACAGCTTCGTTGAAACCGAATACTTTGCATTTCAGTTTCTGAAGTATGTCCACCCATTGCATCAGCTTTGCATTAGCGTTGAGACACAGTCGATCGCATTTTTCCTTCAGTGATTCGATGGAATTTCTCGTATCTTCGTATCTGAAGTCCAAAGTATTCTGTTCGAAACTCACTCGAATTGCGTCAAAGGCAACCGACAGTTGCTCGAATTCGACCACCATTGTTTTCTCTTCGGCCTCCATTGTGTTCTCTTCGGCCTCCATTGTTTTCTCTTCGGCCTCCATTGTTTTCTCTCCGGTGTTTTCTATTGCAACCGCGTCTGCTCCAACTTCGTTTCTGTCGATTTCTGTTTTCCGGGCTTCATAATTTTCATTTTCACTTATATTGCCATGGATTCCATTTAATTCTTCGTCATTCATTATTCTAAGAATCCTCACATTAGAAGATCTACCATAATTAAAGTGCAATGAAATAGATACACACACACACACACACACACACACACATATATATATATATATATATACTGTATATGGCAAAGCTGATCGATAGAGGTTTCGAGACCCGCAGGAGCCCTGCTCCTAAGGTCGACTCAGCCTTCACTCACCAGATGGCTGTGGCAACTGAGTAGCAGATTAACCCGGAGAGTAAACAGGCGCATTGCATGAGAACACTGGCTCCGTATCATGCAATCTGCACCAGTCGCTTGGCTCAGGGCCTTGAAAAGAGATCAGCGCCATCCTATAGATGCCTTGAGATTAGCCTTGAGAGCTCGGGAAGGACTTTACTATAGCCTACTGCAACTAAGATGGAGACGAATCGTATATATATATATATATATATATATATATATATATATATATATATATATATGTGTGTGTGTGTGTGTGTGTGTGTGTGTGTGTAAATGCAACAATCCTCTATCGTCCAGCGTTTTTACCACTCTGCTAACTTCCCGTTGGTTGCAATATATCTTTGGGTAAATATCTAATATTTAAAATAATTCAGTGGTAGAATGTGCTTAAATTCACATTTTAAAAATGGAACAGTCTAGGAGCAGGGGAGGCGGGGTGGGTCCGCGGGTCCGGACCCACCCAGCCTCGGGCAGGGGCACCCGAGGAAATCGTGCAAATCTGCAGAGAGATTTTGATTTGGGGAGGAGCAGTCTGAGCCGGGTCCTGGTTGTGTAGATTGCATAAGACACACCCAGCCAATAAAACCTAGCGCCGCCCCTGTCTAGGAGCGATTGAAATAGCGTACTTTCTTTTATCGATCGAAAGTAAAGTCTGTCGGGGGAGAGGCGGGGGCGTTTGGACATTCACGACTATAGTACAGTAATTACAACACATTTGATCAGACTGGGAATAACGCCCAAAACTACTTCTTACTGTTGCATAACGTACCTTGTTCTCGACGCATCTCTTTCGAATATTACAAAGAGAATTCTTTATATTTGGTTTCCACGTTACATTCCTTTTTTCCTTTTGTGGAAGCGATTCGTTTGTTACATCGAAAGGAATTTAATTCGATCGAGAGATTTGGTTGCGAGCGAAATTTCTGTCACGCACAAAAGCGCTGAAATCAGCCGTCGTACCTCTCTTAAGTCGCTCTGTCTGTCGCTTAATATGCGTCTCCTTGTGCGTCTCCGTATGCCTGTGAGTCTCGTTCGTTCGTTGCCTAGCAACAGCGCAACGCTGACAATCGGTTGTTTTGAGATTTGCAGGTGAGGCACGTCTGCATACTGGTTTCTAGAGTGCAGGCATCTAGTTGGTGCCACGATCACCGAATTCCAGTGAAACATTTGCTTTCTATGAGGTTCTAGTAAAAGACTTCTGCTGACTGGCCTGATTATCCAGATTAAAGCCCATTGCATGGCTAAGGATTTATTACTGGTCAAGACGTTTCTCTTTTACTTAAAAACGAATATCGCTGCCTTGTAAACAATATTCACGCAACTAGTAAAGTCATTCGTTTAACAGTAAGTTCTCTATCAGTATAAATTGATCCACTTCCCGTCCCTGTCTTTCTCTCTGTCTCTGTCTTTCTGTATGTTTGCATGTATGTATGCATTTGTGTATGTATACCATGCATGCATGCATGTATGTGTGTATGTATGTGCGTATGTATGTATGTACAGTACGTATGTATGTATGTATGTACATATGTATGTATGTCTCTGTCTGTCTCTGTCTGTTTGCTTAGCTGTCTCTGTCAGTCAGTCTGTCTGACTGTCTGTCAGTCAGTCATCAGTCTGTCAGTCTGTCGGTCTGTCTGTCTGTTTGTCTGTCTCTCTCTCTTCTCTCTCTCTCTCTCCACACACAGCACTCTGGCATTTGAAAAGATTTGGTAAGAGTGGTCAGAATAATTTTTGGAAACGTCGTAGAAAGTTTGAAGAGTTGAAAATTTGTCTAAACAAAGAATGCATTTCTCAGACAAACAACGTGCTTGCCTACCATTTAAAAATAATAATAACATGCTATCTAAATGACGACCGGTTAATTATCAACACTCAAATGATCATTTCTTTCTGCGTAAACAAACCTTATTTCTTAGATGATAATGTCCTTTATGATATTCAATGCAAAAGTCAGACGCACAGAGGTTATGCAGAACAATGTTTTATCCAGACTCCAGGCCTTGGGGGAAAATTGAGGCTTTCGGGGGAAATCGACTTGGTTGGAGGGGAAAAGACACAGTTCAATGCAAAATTTGTGTAAGTGCTGGGATTGGGGAGAATTTTTAGGTTTTTTTGGGGAGGAATCTCCCTCCTAACAGGCCTGTATAAAACACTGATGCAGAATGTCGCCTATAAACGAACGCCTTTATAATATTTATTAATTAATGTCCAAATTCTGCAGAGACTATCAACTTATAAAGCTTTCGAATCTACAGCGTAGATGATCTGGGTGAACAACTCAAAGCCATCGCTACAGTGACGGCTGTTTACGGATATGCAGCAAAAATGAACTCTCTCTCTCTCTCCTTTCTCTCCTTTCTCTCTCTCTCTCTCTCTCTCTCTCTCTCTCTCTCTCTCTCTGTCGTTTAGGCAATCTTTTCATCTATGTCGGAACCTAATCCCTCCTTTTCACTTATCAATCATTCGGGATTTTTTAAAGGACGATCCTTCCGTCTCATTTCCTTCGTCTGAAATCCTCTTTCAGATCAGATCAAAAGGTTTTTTCTCTACGCTCTTTTGACCTTCTGCTTATCATTCTACGGAAGTCGGTCTTGCATTTCGGCTGATTTTATTGACAGCGGCTGACAATCAGTCTGTTCTTTGTGCGGACACAACTGACAGAAAACGAGAAGAGAATTATTCTTGTTTATACTAGACTTGTACTGTACGTTCTTCCTGTTAATCAGAATCAGGTTCGTTCGTTGTATATCGTATACCCTCGTCTTCAAAACCAAAATGAAAATAATTATTTTTCTGTTATAATAGATCGCACATTGGACAATGGACAACGTCGCCGACAAAAAAACTCAAATCGCATAGGCCTATTAGAAAATACACGTAATATTCGGTGAAATTTCTTCGATTTTTTCACCGCTTCCAACAGTTGCAGCCACTGCACTCTCTTTTCGTCTCGCCTATTCGGATTTCGAGTCTGCTTTCCGTCGCCCGGATAAGATAAATAATAGAGAGCACGCCTTTCTATCCCAGTTCAACCGACGTATAGTATCTTCTTGTATCGAGTTCTTCGCCGCCTCCGCCGCCTCCTTCCGGTTCCGCCGGCTGCGACCGGAAGCGCCTGTCCTCCAGTCCGAACTGAATATCCGGCGGATGTCTTCCGTTCGTCGCCGCCGACGTCGTCGTCATGGTAACGAAATTGGCCCTTTCGTAGCAGTGTTCCATCTGCCTCTGAAGCTGGAAACACTGATTGCCCACCGCCGCCGCCGCCGCCGCATTCACCGGAAACGCTCCCCCGCCAGAGACGCATCCGTCGCAGCCGCTGCCACAGCCACCCCCGTCGCCGCCGCCGCCGCCGCCGCCGCCGCCGAGGCCGCACCTCGTAGCCGACGGACAGGACGACGGCGAGATCTCGCCGCGACTGACGAGATCGTACGAGAACTTGTCGGCGGCGGTCAACAGAACGCAAGTCTTTCCGAGATCACCGTTGACTTCGTCCGTCGGATACCAATTGCTGCTGCAGTCAGTGGTCGAACTACAAACGCATATATACACGGAGGAAAGAATTTACTAAGAATTACTAAGAATTTACTAAGAATTACCAAGAATTTACTAAGAATTACTAAGAATTTACTAAGAATTACCAAGAATTTACTAAGAATTACTAAGAATTTACTAAGAATTACCAAGAATTTACTAAGAATTACTAAGAATTTACTAAGAATTACTAAGACATAACAAAGAATTACTAAATATTTTCTAAGAATTACTAAGAATTACTAAGAATTACTAAGAATTTACAAAGATATTGATTCCGGCCGATAATTGCAATTTCTTTTCAAGACCAACGGAATTCTACGTCGTCTTCTCAATATATTGTATCAGTTTCGTCGTTAAAACGTTGCTCTTGCTTCGTGTATATGCAGACAAAACAACAGAAAGGAAACTGGAAGCTGCAGAGTTGTGGTTTCTCAGGAGTATGCAAGAATTTCATGGACAGAAAAAATAACCAACGAGGACGTACTAAAAGCTTTCAGTGTAAAAAGAAAATTGCTAAAAAACCAAAAAAGCAAAGTTGGAAATTTTCGGACATCTAATAAGAAAGTATGGATTGGAAAATTTAGTCATAACAGGAAAAATTGAGGGGAAAAGAGCAAGAGGAAGACAAAGAATTTTCAAAGTAGCCTGTATACAGACAGCCTACAGTAAGAGAAGCAACAAGAACTAAAGACAGCATCGAACTGATAAGGAAAGCCAGAAACAGAGAAGAGTGGAAATCCATGGTCGCCGACGTAGCAATACAGTACATGGCACATGAAGAAGAAGACGTTGTGCTAGAAAAATCAATCAAGGATCTGTATTGCATTATGGAGTTTACTGTCGCATGTTTATCAAATCGAGAAATAGGTCACAGTTGCTGACTTCAACTACATCTACACATGACATGATTTCGAAAATTGATTTACAATTAACCGTCTGCAAGAGTTAACATTTGGAGTCTAACTAATACACCATTCGATTCGATCAGTCTGTGTGTGTGTGTGTGTGTGTGTGTGAGAGAGAGAGAGAGAGAGAGAGAGAGAGAGAATGAGAAAGAGAGAGAGATTGAAAGATAGAGAGAAAGAGATTGAAAGATAGAGAGAAAGAGAGAGAGAGAGAGATTGAAAGATAAAGAGATCCATGCAAGTCATTATATTCGACGCAACGCCAACGAGTGTTTCCATGTGTCTTATATTTGCAGCATCCATCAGTGAAAAAAATTATAGGATTTCAATCGATGTGTTGCTCTGAGATTCAATTTCCGATTTTCTCTTACTCGGTTTTGCCCTTCGGTCATAGTACATTCGAAATGTCGCATTTGGTACGAGTCAAAATCGTATCGTCGAATTGATATTTACGTCGAAAAGGCGCAGAAGGAGAGATAGAGAGAGAGAGAGAGAGAGAGAGAGAGAGAGAGAGAGAGAGAGAGAGAGAGAGAGAGAGAACCAGGAGGCACACCGACAGACAGGCATGTAGACAATCAAGCGCGCTGCCATAGATAATGACTGAAATAATTGTCTCGATGATTGTTCCAACGAATCATACTCCGACCTTTCCACATAACGTCTAATTTGGAGTCAATTTCTCCGGACCGCCGCTGAATTTCGTCGCAGTGCACAAACGCCGCGCATAAAAGACAATTAGGCTGCTACGGGGCTTCGTGCTTCTACTGAGTAATGAAGCCAGTAAGACATCGACACGGCTCTTCTGGACCGGCGAATTAAGGCACAACAGCCTGTATTAACGGCGGACGGACAGCCGGTGGCATTCATCTTGAAGTGATAGGCTCCATTTGCATCATTCGACCAAAGAGGGCGAATTCTGATTCTGATGAATATTGAAGAGCATCTGATATAACTGGAATGATCTTCATTCCGTTAAGTTTGACGAGAACTGTAGCCAGGGTTTCATCTAGGCCGTTTCCGGATGGAAAAATTGCACTTTACCCCCCGAAAATTTCAAATTCCCCCGGAAATTTTGGCATAATACATCAACTATCAGCAGCCCCTAGCAGAATTCCCCCTGCTTTGTCAGTTTCCCCCCGGATTTGTTAGCCCCCCCCCCGAGTCCAGGAGTCTAGATTAAACACTGACTGTAGCCAGTGGCGTAGCGAGGCAAAGTGCCGCCCGGGGCGAGAAAAAAGTGCCGCCCTCAATTCTCCAAAAAAGTCTGACAAGCAAAAAAACGTTATCATCTCTCCTCCAAAAAGTCTCTGATAAGCAAAAAACGTTATTAACTCTCCCAAAAAGTCTCTGACAAGCAAAAAAACGTTATCAACTCTTCCAAAAAGTCTCTGACTGACAAGCAAAATATCTAAGAAATCTCGAAAGTGCCGCTCCTAGAGCAAGTGCCGCCTGGGGCGCTTCGCCCCTCTGCCCCATCGCTACGCCACTGACTGTAGCTGCTACGACCTTTGAACTTTGTAGAAAAGTAAAATTTTCATTTGTAGAAAGCTCTGATGTAATTAAGGCAATCAGCCAAAGAAATATCCAATTAAGACTCTGCGCCGGCCGAAAAAAAAATATCTGATTAGCAGGATTTGTGCTGCTTCATGTGCATAACGAGTCAAAAAATATCTGCCGCATATTCAAATGGGAACGCAAATTAAAGAAAATTCCGCGAAAGAGGACGACACAAGTACAGTGTAAATAGGGCCTACAGCAGCAGCAGGCCGTCGTTAAAGTTTATATTATTGCTACTCCAGTAGCGGCTCTAGGATTTGGCAAGTGGGGGGCCGTTGGGGTGGCAACTTCTAATCATTGGGGGGCCAACCCTTTGTTGTTTAATGTGTGTAGCATTAAGTATAGGGTCCCAACTGGGGGGCCACTAGGGGGGGGCAGGCACTCAATAGGGGGGCACGCCCCCCAACTGGCCCCCCGGTGGAGCCGCCACTGTGCTACTCTATATATAAGGGAATGCTAGGTTCTTACGCTTTGCAAAGCCTGAATCTTCTCTTTCTTTGACAGCAGATGACAACGCTGAGCAACAGTAAACCGCTGAATACACCGAGGGCGATGCCGATCGTAACAGCCATGAACACGCCTGCACAAGGAAAAGTTTCAATAATTATTAATCACTGAATGGCCAGAAATCAAAAGAACGGACACAATAATACTGTCATTACATCTTCGAAATTAAATCATAAAATTGAAAGACATTAAACGGTTGAATACAATATATGTGGTATAATGTACCGCGAAAGAGATTAGCGCAATTCTAAAAACCAAAAATCGTAGCCTATACACTGGTTCTTAAAATGGAAATATGGCACTTCTATTACGTAAAGAAGATGAGATCTTTGAAGTAATACGAGTCGTAAGTTGAGAACATTTATTAATTTTTCAATCCTTCTAACTGAAAATTACAAAGCAAATATAGGTCTATAACTATAATCGCACTACATGGCGGTGATAGAGATAACATACTATTTCTACTACTAATAATTTTATTATTATTATTATTATTATTATCGTTATTTTTGTTATAGTGCCCCTTAAGATCTTCAGTTATGAAGTTATGATCTTCAGTTATTGCACTGAAAATATATCAGAGGATGACACTCAAGATAAATCTGCAGAAGTTCAAATCGATTCCGGGGATCAGTCAAAATGGAAAACGACGAGACGGGTGGATGGATGAAAGACCAATAATGGTAGAATGTGTTTTAAGCTTACAGTAGATTCGAGAAGTAACATGACGGACAAGAAAGATAAGCTAGAAAACGTTTCCGTCCTAATATAATTATAATAAATGAAAGTGGATGAAAATTACAACTTAAAATAAAAATAAACATTATTACAGATGTTCTGGAGGTTGTGAAATCCAGTCTCGGCAAGAAAAGTTTTTCATCAAACAAATAAAAAATACATAATAATCAAAACACAGATGATCTTTTCAATTGCTCGTCTAAATACCCAGTCTAAATCTTTAAATACATTTGACTAATGACTTTTAAAAATAAAATCATGATCGATCTGCTTACGCAATGTAATGAAATTATTAGCACTTTTTGAAATAGCATTAACGCTGGGCCTAAAATAAGGGCGAAACCCAAAATTATGACCGTGGGTGTTCTTTTCTACGAACCAGGTTCCAGCTTTCCCACCTTTAGCACTTTGATCTAGAATGAAGACTAAGATACTAGGATACTATAGATTTGGATGGGCACAACAGTGGTTCTCACACAGGGCAGACCTTACTGAACCACTTTAAGCCTTGCTAATAATAATAATAATAATAATAATAATAATAATAATAATAATAATAATAATAATAATAATAATAATAATAATAATAATAATAATAATAATAATAATAATAAATAAATTATTATTATTATTATTATTATTATTATTATTATTATTATTATTATTATTATTATTATAACAATCATATTGGCTAACAACATTAGATTTTCCAGAGGCTGGAAATTTAACCGCATTCTTGACTGGCAGACAGGGGCTTCTATCCCTATTTAAGGCGGGCGCAGCTGCGCCCGGAAAAAAATTGGGGAGGGAAATATTTTACTACTAATCTGAACTGAACCGAGACTGATATTGATTCAAAATAACACTGACCGTGACGTAATCAATGATAGTTATGCCTAACACAAAGAATAAAATGCTGAATATAATACTAAGTCTACAAGGGAGCAAATTAACAGGAGGAATTTGTAATTTGGGGGGATTTGTATTTTTGTGGGGAGGGGGGGGGGAATGAGCCCGGCTGCAAGGGGGAATAGAAGCCGCTGCTGGCAGATGATGTCCACTCACCAGTGGGGCCAAAACACATTGGCATTTATGTGCCCCTCTCTCCACTGGAGTTCGAAATTTCACAGAAATTGTGGGTTGAAAGTAGCCCGACGACGCCCCCCTGCCTTTCAGAAATATTTGCAGTGCCTCTGTCCTTGCCGTACGCTCAAAAGACGTGAAACTTGAACGAGGAATTTTAAAGGCGACAGTGGTGGCAGTCTTATGACTGAGATGCGCTTCGAATTTCCGACAATTTTCAATTATTTCAAACAGAAATAAATCTCTTCGCACAGTAATTTGACGTTTAGACTTTCAAGTCAAAAAATGCAGAAAATTTTCCCGCGAAATCTCGATTTGTCTTGTTAGTCCTATGTGTCCTAGATGTGAAGAAGTCCGCCTTACCAAAGGGATAAGCGGAAGATGCCAACGTCTTTCCATCGCGAGCAACGGCAAACGAACCTTAAACACACACGAACATCTGTCATGTCATATTACAGGCATTAGAATCTACAATACTGAGGGCAACTACAGGTCTAATCACAATCTATATATATATAGACCAGTGTTTAGACTTCATAGATATACAGAAACTGAGTCAGATAGTCTTCTACTGTTTATATTTATATGAACTGAGCTATAGTGTTCGTGTGTTGGAAATGAAACCAGAAGCAGACAGATACTTTAAGTCATGCACTATTACGGGGTGGACCAATAAAACTAATACCTTCCTGTTTCACTGTTAAATATTTTCACGCCCCTGGATCAAAATGCATGAAATTTGGCGTAATTCTGCAGTATTATATCCTATATATATTTAAGTTTTTCTTCAAATTCCAAAGTGCAGGGGCGCCATCTAGCGAAAACAAGGCTATGGGTAACTAAAACTAAAAAGACTGTGTGTATACAGCTGTATATATCTATATATATATATATATATATATATATGTGTGTGTGTGTGTGTGTGTGCGTGTTGCTTACCTGGTGAGCAGTTATGGTAAGTTCCTATCCAAGAGTCTGCGCTGCAGACAAGGTGCCAGACGTCGGCTGATCTGTTGCACGACACAGTCGCTCTGTCCCCCTGACGCTCCACCCAACCGTTTGGAGGCGCCTTTAGATCTGGGCAGCCAATGGCTTCAATCACAAAATACGCATATTAAATTCTATTATATACCGTGGCCGGACAAAATTTTTGCGGACAAAATGTCACGGGTTAGGGATACATTTTGTCCGCTGACATTTTATCCGCTGACATTTTGTCCCCATGGCATTTTTGCCCGTGACATTTTGTCCGTGGACATTTTGTCCTAGCACCGTGTATATATTATAGCATAGATCGATAGGGGTTTGCATTTTAGAAGAAATATTCTAGCGATGATCATAAAACTTAAGCGGATTAATTTATTTTACTGATCATATTTAGCATTATACGTACGCGCGGCTAATAAATGATTATCTGGACTTTGAGAAAAGCGTTTTCGGCGTTCAAATCGAGTGATTGAGCTGCTATGAAAATTTCGAAATTTTTCTTTTAGAAAATGTAGAAACCTAGTGAGGGTTGGAGGTGTGACTTCCTTTCATGGATTTGTCCATGGAATTGTCAATAGAAACTAATCGATCGATCATCTTTTAGCTTCGCTAGTGGCAATCCGGAAGTAGGAAATCAATGAAAAAAGCGGCTGATGACGATCAAGAAAGGCTCCGGAAGCCATGTCTACTTGAAATCTAAGTATTTGCCTCCAAATGAGTCAGCAATTTTTTAAAAAAATAGAATATTCCAAAGAAACACTGCATTCTTTAAAACTGCTTTAATTTTTAAATGATCCAAATGATGCTGCAGAGCACATCACCGTTGGCTTGTAATCGCATAGATTCGGTGTTGTCTTGCTTTGGGAGAAATATGCTGAGACTTTACCTGGACCGTGACACTTGGTCGAATTTTAAGACCAACGAGTGCATAGAATCGATCAATTTCAACTCACTTCACGACGCATTCCCACTTAAGACTCAGAGGATCTGCCATATTGACTGAACTAACCTCATATTACGTACGGTTCTGTTAGTCAAAGAGCAAAGAGGAAAATAACCTAAATTCGTCAAATTGGCAATGACGGCGACGATGATGCTCTGATGATGATGATGATGATGATGACGATGAAGATGATGATGACGACGACAACGATGATGGTGATGATGATGACGATGATGGTGATGATGATGATGATGATGACGACGACAACGATGACGGTGATGATGATGATGGTGATGATGATGATGATTATGATGATGATGATGATGATGATGATGACGATGGACGATGATGATGAAGCATATTTAATTCTGGTAGAACATTTACCACGAACGAGAGAGATCTAAAAGCCGGAAAGCAATTTACTCAGTAGCTTACAGTTCATAAAATGATCCTAAAATCTAACGTACGACTTGCGAATGGACGCAAGTGAGATGAATGATTTCGTCTGCTGTGACTTTGTGCAGTCAGAGCAAACTAGAATACGAAACTTCATTTCCGGCGTCGACGTCTCAGTCGGCGACCTTCGATTTAATTATATTACATAATTCATCATTATGACGGGAGAATGCTACTTAACATGGTCATTGCAATTGCTTCCTACATTATAGGCTTCTTCACATTTGAATCAATATTGGTCTCTCCTGTCGGTCTTTCCTTTGCTTTTTACTGATCACACGGGCCATCGTTTTCGAAATGACCAGAAAATATGTCTAAGGGGCTGTCCATTAATTACGTTGCAAGGTTTTGGGAATTTTTGACCCCTCCCACTCGTCAGCAACTGTCAGACTTTCAGTGACCTCCTATAAATATGGTCAAAGATGTTAAGGCAAAAACTTTTGACTCTCCCCCTTGTAAGATCAGTAACCGGTCCCCCTAATAGTCTAGAAGGTTATTAGTTTTTGCGGTGATGAGACCTATTCCACCTTATTTATTCATCAAGTGTCATAATGTGGAGGCGATGACCTCTTTTTGCTTGCCAGGCTTTTTTCCGTTGCAATAAAAAGTATTCCATAAAATTTCCTCTTTTTCGATTATTTGTAAAAAACGAAATGGTTGACGTCAACTTCTCTTGCCCACTCCCAGTCAGCAACTGTCAAACTCTTCCGAACCCCTCCCCTATTTT
>CM030838.1:11469552-11534552 GCA_018105865.1 Metaphire vulgaris | reverse complement strand
GGCCCGCAATATGAAATGAGTTCGACACCTCTGTTCTAAGCCGGGAAAAAGTCTCCGAGAGAAAAGATCCTGTGTCACAGATCAGTCTTCTGATCAGTCGATCAACATCTTGTCGACTTCCTCGTTCGGATATTTTAGAAGTTGCTGCAGGTGGAATAACGATAGCCTTAAGGGCTTTTTGCTTATTATAGCAACAAAGCACAAGCATTGCGACTGATGAGTTCATTAGGAAAGAGTTATCTCAGCGCAGAAGTATAGCTTCAAAGTCATCGATTAAGCAGCGGTAGTCACGATGCATGCGATCGGTAACCGAGGAAAACCTGCAAGAGATTTTGCGCTGGCTATAATTATTGCTTCCAAATCCCGATTGGAAGGCTTATTTCTCTTAATCTACTATATTGATCCGCTTGGAAGGCGTATACTATTTATCTTTAATCTATTACATTGCTAAATAGACCGTCGAAATTGAGAAGTTCTCAATGGCTATTCAGCTCCAAACTCGAAAACAAAACATTTTACTAGATTGGGTAGAGATATCTTCTTATTCTATATTTGAACCATAATCCTACATTACAACTGACCATCTTGATTCACAGAAATAACACGTTTCCTGGTCGGTTGCAGTGCAGACTGTTCAAGGTGTTGCGGGAAATGCACTGTGCATTCATATTTTCGAGATATTTTACTTAAAAACATTTTTCAGTTGCTAGTTTTTGGTCTGTATTTGGTTCCAGAAGTCTAGACTCAATTTAGCAGCCTTAATTTTTCTCTTGAAAAATCTTAAACCAGGTCTATTTGTCGTTTTCTCTATAAAAAGCGGCGTTCAATTATTTTCCATTTCAGTTTCGCACACGACGAGAGCGCAACGGCAAAGCCCACTACTAAACCAAAGATCGGAGATAGGATTGGTTAGTTAACAAAGAACTTACAAATCAAACAAAAAATCTAGTCGGGCGAAAATATAACTCTTATTTATGATCTACTTCTTCTTCTTCTTCTGCTTCTTCTTCTTCTTCTTCTTCAGTATATTCAGTCCAACGTTAACTTTTCAAAGCAAAAGCAAAAAACACATTGATAGGTGGTCAAATACAGCGACACAAGCAGGATAAACGGCACAGCGGGGCTTGTACGAAGATGCATATATATATATATATATATATATATATATATATATATATATATATATATATATGCATGCAAGCAACCTTTTCACCCGCTTATCCTTTTGCATTGGTTGACTTACAATGAATTTCAATTTTCCTATGATCGCCTGTCTGTCGGTCTCAGTCAGCGGCTGATTTGGTCGCAGCTGAAAGAGACTTAGCCGCGCGGTCGCTTCCTACGCCGCCGCCGCCGCCGCCGCCGCCGCCGTCGCCGTCGCCCCGGTCAGTTCATCATGTGAGACAGCACTAACCACACAAAGACCGTCTCCTACTTTCTTCCTCTCATTCGTTCGTCCACTTTACTCGTTCATACACGAGTATATATATATATATATATATATATATATATATATATATCAGTCCGTCTGCCTGTCTGTCTCTGTGCATGTGTGTCTCTCTGTCTTTCTCCTCTTTTCTCGCTCTCAGTCTCTTTCAATCTGTCTGCCTGTCTCAGTGTATGTGTTTCACTCTCTATCTCTGTCTCGTCTCTGTCTCTCTCTCTGGCTATCTCGATCGTACTCCTCTCGGTCTCCGTCTCTCTGTCTCTTTCTGTCTATGTACCTCTCTGCTCTTTTTATCTCTCTGTCTCTTTCTGCCTCTGTAGCTTCCTGTCTATCTGTCTCTGTCTCTGTCTCTGTCTATCTGTCTCTGTCTCTGTCTGGCTGTCTCTCTCTCTCTCTCTCTCTCTCTCTCTCTCTCTCTCTCTCTCCGTAAGCGCTGTCTTTGCGTTTGGCTTTTGTCGTTTACTTTGCGCATCGAAGTGTCTTTCTTAAGTCTTTCGAGACTAGAGATTCTGTTCTCTCCGGTGCCCGGATGTTCTTCCCACTTCTGATAACACAAAAACAGAAGACGTCCTCTCTCTCTCTCTCTCTCTCTCTCTCCCACACACACACACACACACACACACACACACACACACATATATATATATATATATTCTTTTCGGTTTTCTCAATCGCCGTTTCCTCTTCTAGTTTTACCTTTTGCGTAGAATTGTCTATTCTACGCACACAATAGATTTCGATTTCTAGGTCGCAAAATACGCGAAGCAAAATCCAGGAAGTGAAAACAATAGACAGCATTCTCTTTCGCTTTGTGGCTTCTGATTATACCTGTCTTCGTAGGCGTAGACATGGTTGAAAAAGCGAGGGAGGGACCTCTCAACATTTCCCTTCCCTAGCCTAGCCCCTCAAACAGTGGGGGTCTCGAACCTATAGAGGCCCAGTAGAAGTTTACGCATATGCCTGTCTTGCATTTTCTTCTATCTCGAAGAAATTTAATCGACAAAAGATTTAGGACAAATACTTGAACCTAACTACAGGTCCAGAAACCGATATAAAAAATAATGTTTAGAATTGTGCAAACTGCAGCCTCAAATTATTTACAAGACAAACAGCCGAGCCACGTAAACTACGCAGCTGATGGACAGGTTTTGGCTCAGAAACTCCGCCGTCTGCTACTACACCAGCTTCTGTCAATCAAACATTCTTTTAAATATGAATCATTGTATAGTCACTCGTTGTTAAGTTTTCACAATGAAATGACGTTTTCTTGTCATTTTTCAAGAAAAATTGTCTTTAAAAATGCTCGGCAGATATTTTCGATCGCAGAAGACATTACTGAGTTCTTTTTTGCGTAACCTTTGACCTTTCATGTTCCTGCCTGAGAATGCGACTGGGAGTCCACTCTTCCGTCGTTTCATTCGTGACCTTTGACCGGACGCTGACTGACCTCTGCGCCGGTCACAGCCGACTGACAATACACTTCAACTGCTGACGATGTCATTCCCATCCATCACTCGTTCTCTCTCTCTCTACTAGTGCGGCGTGTAGCAATGCTGAGGACAAAAACGAAGCGCTAAAATATTAAATAGGCTACTGCCGTTAACTACATCCACGCTGCTACTATCGCTGTTCTTGAAGCCATAATGATATGTTGTTGTTGCTGATGATGATGGTGATGGGGTGATGATGATGATGATGTTGATGATGATGATGATGACGCTTAATGCTGTATATTCGCAGAGCTCAATAAATCAAAGAGTTAACTACTCTATATTCAAAATCAAAGATCATAAAATAACAACCTCTCTCTCTCTCTCCCTACTTTTCCCCGCCCAAACTACGCCACACAAACCTACCCTCTCCTCCCTCATTTTCTCATTCCAAACCCCTTCTCCCACTCCTCTTCTCATACCTCCACTTCCTCCCTCTCCCTACTCACTCCTCTGTCATTCTTCTATATCCCTCTCTACTCTCTTCTTTCAATATTACCATCCTCCTCCCTCCCTCCCTTTATCCCCCTTTCCCGCCTTCCTCATTTTGAGTACCGCTAATTCCCAGTGCTCTCTGTATTTGTCCAGAAGTCGACTCAGCCTTCACTCAATTACAGCGGGAAAGTGCGTAGCATTGGCAACATTGCGAAGGTAAGCACAGGTTCGGCGGAATAACTGGCCACCGTTCGTCGATGAATGGCTTAGCCACCTAAGGGCTGATGGTCATTAAACCGAGGATCAGCACCAGACCCTAGGGGCAATGAGTCTACGGGTGAACCTTTACCTTACCCTGTATTTGCATTGACCATCAACAAGTCGCAAAAGCTAACTTTTGAACACGAGGAATGCATGATATGGCACATGATGACGAGAATAATAATAATAATAATAATAATAATAATAATAATAATAATAATAATAAGGAGAAGAAGGAGGAGGAGGAGGAGAAAAAGAAGAAGGAGGAGGAGGAGGAATATGTTCAAGCGAGCGAACATTTAACACGTATGAATATATTTAAGCGAGCCAGTCTTTTCCTCTGGCCAAATATATGTGGCATTATCGCGAGCTAGAAACCCGCAAACGTCAGACAGCTCAGCAAGCCATATTCCCGGTCAAAGACAAATCATTGGACAAAATGCTAACACAAAGACGGGGTAGAAAATAGCCAATCTCCCCCGTCATTTTTGACGGGCAAACAGCAAGTGTTCACAATATTCTGCGGACTGTGCTGTTGTCAGCGCAACGTCGTCGGTGCAGTTGTCCGAGTCAACTTTTCCTACGTCTGAGACTCTCTCAATTGTGCCTGACAAGACACTCGGTTGATGAAGCCAGGTGACCAAAGGAAGAACAAATATAATCACGTATGAGCGAAACAGTACCTGACATTACAGAAGTTTAAAGGACGAGATAGACAGACAGGCAGGCAGACAGACAGGCAGGGAGGCAGAACGAGACAGAGACAGACAGACAGACAGACAGACAGACAGAGAGATAGATAGAGATAGATAGAGAGAGAGAGA
Organism: Metaphire vulgaris; assembly: GCA_018105865.1. NCBI lineage: Eukaryota > Metazoa > Annelida > Clitellata > Crassiclitellata > Megascolecidae > Metaphire > Metaphire vulgaris. Next base: position 11,530,095 of record CM030838.1, on the reverse strand, counting down.
GAGAGATAGAGAGAGAGAGACAGGGGTTGACAGAGAGAGGACACAGGGAAAGACAGAGAGACAGAGACTGAGACAGAGAGAGACAGAGAGAAGAGACATAACGAGAAACATGAACGCCTACATAAATTTTCCCAGGAGGGGGGCAAAGCACATTTTAACACAATGACGACCACGGTTAATATTTTAGCAAGGTTTTCAAATTTCAATGTTAAATATTTGTAGTTGTATTTTTTTCAGGAGGGGGCAAATCTTGCCCCTCTTGCCCTAATGTCCGGGCGCCCATGGCGAGAAAGTGAGATGTCTGCAACTTCTTCTGCAAGACGGTTCTAAATTACAAATAATCTGGAGATTATTAGCTAATCTGGCGAAGGCAGAGAGTGGCGAATTACTCGTTCCGGGCGAACGAGATGCTTTGTAATGGCTTCGGGTAGGTGGCGCCAGGCGTCGTCGTCGTCGTCGCATTTCTCCGTCGTTCGGTCGTTCTCTGTTCGAAGCTTGCTTTGATCAGCGGCGTCGGTCGTTAAATACAACCGCTGGCTCTCGGCGTCGTCGTCAGCGCGCGGCTCGATTTCTGCGTCGACGACGGACGGCGTGTGACGCTTTCGTTCGACATGACTTCATGACATTTCGTCATGCCGCCGAAGTCAAGACGATGCCTCAATTATTATCCGACGATATATATATAAATAATCTGCAAGTGATCTGCAGATAAAACGCAGCGCGGTGACAGAAGAAGTGTTTGACGCGAACAGCTCTTGGGCAAATTAACAAAAACATAGGGGAAACTATATGCACAATGCAATTGCATATGCTTCTGGTGCCGTAAAATTGTCTTTCTAGTGAAAAGGGCGAAGCCAATTCGCATTGTCAAGGATGATAGGAAGCCAGGGACTGTTTAAAAAAAATTATCACTGCATTAAACTCAGAAAATCTGTGGACATCCGCACAAAAAACAAGCAAAAAACGGTCGTTCGGAAAATTATTTATCACTGCACAAAGCACAGAAAATTGCATTATATCACTGCACATTTCCATTCTATCACTGCACATTTTGTGTATCACTGCACGTTAAAACAATCCCTGTAGGAAGCGATCTAAAAAGCAGGTGGAATTGTCGAGAGCAGCATGTAAAGGAAATCCAATGAGTCAGCTTAATGTCAAACTACGGAACCTCAAACTCGGCGTGGAACGAAGGAAGGAAGGATGGATGGAAGGGCAGGAAGGAAATGAAGGAAGGAAGGAAAGGAAGGAAGGAAGGAAATAAAGAAATGAAGGAAGGAAATGAAGGAAGGAAGGAAAGGAAGGAAGGAAATAAAGAAACGAAGGAAGGAAATGAAGGAAGGAAGGAAAGGAAGGAAGGAAGGAAATAAAGAAATGAAGGAAGGAAATAAAGAAATGAAGGAAGGAAGGAAAAGAAGGAAGGAAGGACAGGAAGGAAGGAAGGGAGGGAGGAAGGAAACACTCTGTGTGGTCGAAATCAAAAGAAATAGTCGAAAGAAAAACAGAGAAATCTAACCCTCGTATTTAAGCAGAAAATACGGCTTGTCCAGCTGAGTGATCGACTGCATGATCTCAACCACCAGTCGATTCCTTTCCGACAGGTAGACGCGCTTCTCCCTCCTCTCTCCGCCGCAGATGGTCACCTCCGAAGGGCTGCTTCCGAGCGTCAATTCGCGTAGAATTCCGTACATGACGCAGACGTTGTTCGGCGTCTGGTCACGCATCCCGTCGACGGCGAAGTCCAGCAGCGTCACGTTTATTCGCTGACCAGGCGACACCGTCAGTAGCCACGGACACGTCACCGATCCTTGACCCGTCTCTGACGTCACCATGCTGCTCAGAAAACCGGTCGATTTGATTGACAGCTGGTTGGAGCCTCTGCATGCCTGGAACACCGACGCCTGGGCAACTGAATATGAAACACCGTCACAGTATTAGGTATTATAGTATTATAGTATATTATAGTATCACAGTAATACATACAGTATTATTAAAGTCACCAAATAACTAACGATTTAAGTATTTTATTCACTTGGCGTATAGAAACTGCAGAATTTCATCACATAACAAAGGCTCAGCTAATTTATGTCGCGCCAGCATCCTTCTTGTACGAATTGTTTAACTGTCATCTGTGTATTGAGCTTTCCTATCCTTCTTTCATATAGGCTACTTTTATCAGAAAATTGGCGCATTTTATTTGCTGTCTTTATTATTATTATTATTATTATTATTATTATTATTATTATTATTATTATTATTATTATTATTATTATTATTATTATTATTATTATTATTATTATTATTATTATTATTATTATTATTATACGAACATTTCTATAGCGTAAATATTCGCAAAGCAGCAAATGCGAGGCAAACGTAGGTCTATATATGGTGATAGACCTAAATCTTTGCAAAATCTTCGCGATTCTTCAACACTGACATAAGTGGCTGAACATTGTGCTGCATTTTACAGCTTTTACACAATCCTGAAACATCGGGTCTTCCCTCGCATTATCAAATATATGTACTTGTTTCAGGCACGGTTAGCTGCAGTTTTATAGCAGCTAAGGGATCTGTGGCTACTTGTACCATATCCGTTGATGGCTAAGTGTTTATTTTGCTGACAACACGCGGCTATATAAAATTCAATAAACAATAATAATCATCAAAGTGATTTGCACTTTAAAAGTTGAGAGCTCTTCACGACTTTCTGCTCTTTGAACTGAAACAAATTCTAGAAGATATAGGACAGCAATTGTGGGACTGTCGACAAGAAGTGGAGAAAACTGGAAGAATGGGTGTCACATATAACCTTGGAAGGAATATGCACGTACGCAAAGCAGAGAGGGCAGGGAGGGTGGATGACGCAAGAGAAGACAGGAAGCAGACGACAGAATCACGGAATGGAAGGTCGAGGGAAATGGAATTGACGACAGACGAACGTGGAACAGGTGAATGCTGCTGGAAAAAAATCACGGTCTTCTGCCTATCGCTTCCATCCGACGGCAATGCGCCCCCCCCATACACGCACACACGCACAACAGCAGTGCATGGGAAAGAAGTCGGTAATTGAAACCTGACTTTTCTTTCTATACAGAGCGAATAGACGACGACGACGACGAAGAAGAAGAAGTAGAAGAAGAAGAAGAAGAAGAAGAAGAAGAAGAAGAAGAAGAAGAAGAAGAAGAAGAAGAAGAAGAAGAAGAAGAAGGAAAAAGATTTGAATGCGCGACAATTGAGCGCTCATTAGTCGCTTCGCCGGGCCCGGTGTTTCGACGGGCGTTCTCTCTGTAATTGCCGGAGCCGAGGGATTCGGGGGTCCGCGCCGTCTGCCGTATAATAATTACAGCTCTTTGTAATTCGGCTCGTTGCAGAAATCTCTCGGCGGGACGCGCAGGGAATTTCCGTCTTCGGCAAATCAATTAGAAAATCGCCGACCGCTGAAGGAACAGGATCAAGAGGAACGTCGCACAAAGAGCAGGGAATAAGAATGAGCTCGGAGGAGAGGACGGCTCAGTTGGAATCGAACGATCTTCCGAGGGCGCAGTGTCTTCCTTCGACTTCCGTTTAATTTTGCTGAATTCTTTTCGTCCTTTCGACCTAGCTCGAATGCAAGAAGGCCGATGGCAAGGAGCAAATCTAAGACGGTCCAGTTGGCTAGTATTATAAATGCAACAACAGGAACTTCTCTTTTTTTTACCCCCGACGGTTAAAAAATAAGCCAAGTTAATAGCATAGTTGCCATATTAATAAGCAAAGCGGCACATACTATATAGTAGAACTTCGTTATAATGGACTTTGTTATGACGTATGCCTTGGATATAAAGTACCGCAATGCACAGTTCCGTGAGATGCGCTACCCCATTGGATGGCATTGGATAATGATATAACGTACCTCGAATATAACTTACTGAATTTTCGCAGACCCGCTACATAAATAAAATACATAAATTCACTCAACGTCGAATTAGACTTAAACTATAGGGGTATCCAGTGTTTACCAACAAAGTCCGGTTGCTCCGCCCACTGGTGGGCAGAAACCATAGAAACCATTGTCGTCTATTAATAGACGCCAATGGCAGAAGCAGATTTCTTGCTGGTGGGCATAGATCAGTGACCATAGAGATTGTTCTGGATACTCCTATAGAATAACAAGAAAATGTTTCGAGCTAAATTTTAACATTTCAGTTCGCTTATTTTAAACAACGTATTTCTAATGTACGGAACTTTTACCGCACGCGTATTATACGTATTTTATTATTAAAAGTGCAATACGTATGATACGTATGGTCGAATCTTGGCTATAAAGTACTGTAATGCACAGTTCCGTGAGATGCGCTACCCTGTTGGATGGTATTGGACCTCGAATATAACGTACTAAATTTTGCAGACCCGCTACGTACGTTATAACATAGTTCTATTTTTTTATTATATATTTAAAGAACGCGTCGGTTCCTATACTAATAAGTCGGTCTATGGGCACACTTAGTAGCAGAGTGACGAGGATTTGATGACTGAAAATCTAGCTATAGAATTTCATAAGCTATATCTAGTTTTTAAGTACGTGACAACCATTTTGCAGACTATCTATTCTGCCCATAATATCTTAACCATGTTCATGTATGAATAATATTCAGCTAATCCAATGTTTGAAATATTTTACTGAAAAAAGGTTATGAATAAAAATACGAGTTCTTGTTTTTGATAATTTCAAGTCGTGAAAATGTTCTCGTGAACTTTAGGCCTACTCATAGCGTGGCTACTTATTATTTTCACTTGATCCACGTCAACAAGGGATTGGGGAACATCTCACGCCAATTCTATCTTACACATAAACGTTTACTCGTGGTCTAAAGGATTCTTGATAGAAAAATCTTGTCCCATAAACATTGAACAACATGAGTTCAGTTTTCGTATGCATCAATATGGAATATTCACATCTATAATATTAAAATCCTTATCTGTATGTCTCTCTGTCTGTTACCTTCAAGCGTTCTGATTGGTTGACTATTGGTAGACGGTTTAGACCGTTTAGTCCTTACGTCGCGATGCGTTGGTGGGCGAGAGTTGACTATTGGTAGACCGTTTAGTCCTTACGTCGCGATGCGTTGGTGGGCGAGCGTTGACTATTGGTAGACCGTTTAGTCCTTACGTTGCGATGCGTTGGTGGACGATGTTCGAAGACGACGTTGCTATTGGTAACAATTGTTCGTAGAACCGGTTTAGTCGAGTCATTGCAGCGTCAGAGGGGTGGGCGTGCGACGACGTTGCTATTGGTAACAATTGTTCGCAGCCTGAGGTAGTTTTAGCGTACACAAAAAATACGTGTACAGCGTCACAAATGGCTACAGTTGCGTGATTTTAACGTACATAGGCCTAATTATTACGTGGCGCAGAGCTTGGCTATAGGTGGCGATCATTGAAATGTTGTTCAGCATGAATTCAATGATTGGGTATTAGGTATAGGTATTGGATTAGTATTATCCTGCACTGCGAGCGAAGCGAGCATCTTTCTAGTATTATAATGAAATATCCTATTATCCGATACGCCAGATTCAACTTAGCCTAAGTGACGATTACCCATTCTAGAGGGCGACCCTAAAACGACCAATTTCTAAAACACATTTCAAAAGCAATAATCGATCGCTCGTAATCACGCCTTCTGCTGATAATAATTAATAATCGACGAATCACCTTTGACACAGGTGTGTGTCGCTTCGAGGTAGACGAGAAGGTCTTTCGGACACGGCTGCATGTTGTGCAGCTCGGTGTCCGGCACGTCCAGCGCGCATGCGCGTCGACCGGAGCACTTCCGGTCCATGTACGGCAGGATGTCGGCTGCGCATCCGACGAAGTAGTCCCGCGGAAGGCAACGACCGAACTTCATGCGCCCGTAATTGGCGCTCGTCATGAGAATCACTTCGTCGTCGCGGCAGGTTACATTGAAGCTCTCCCAACAGTATTCGGTGGCGTCTAAAATGTCCCACAGAACGCACAGAAACTTATGCACAGCTGTGTGAAAAAGTCCTGCACGTTTCACATTTCACGCTCCTCACAAAAATTTTGTTGTGAGGATCCATAAGGCAATCACACAATAATTAGTAAATTCTTTACCAAAAAACATCAACACCCGTTGAAATATATTGAGATTTGCATATTCTAAATCATTAATGGTTATTCAGATATTCGTAAAAAACAAAAATCCCAAAATCCTATAAACATGCAGGACTTTTTCACACAGCTGCATAGTCTACAGTGAAACTTCGTTATGAACGGACCCTCGATTATAGCGTGTATATACTCGGTTATAACGTACCGCAATGTACGGTTCCGCTACCGGAAGCATATTGGATGGTATTGGATATCGGATAATGCGTACTAAATTTTGCAGACTCGCTAAGTACGTTATAACGAAGTTCTGCTGTATTTAATTGTCACAGCAGTCTAAGTGAACCCTATCTCATCTGTAACAAGCCTAAATTCAAGCCATTACGTAATTGAAAAACTGATTTCTCAAAATGCTTGAGTTAAAGGAATATTTTGACTCTGAAATCAAAGTCAGTTCCTCGGAGTCTTTTGCTCGTCGGTCGGAGCCATACATCGTCAGCAACTTTCACGTCCAACTGCCAAATAATGCGACTGATTTGATGACTCCGCAAAGCGTAAAGAGCGCCAAGAGAGAGACTGTTATGACAATATATTAAATTTTCATAAATAAATGCAGTAATAATAAATTAATCACTGGTAAATGAATAAGGTATAATGACAAAAAAATAAAACAGTAATAAATAATGTATAATATCTAAATAATGAACTACTACTACTACTGCTGCTGCTACTACTAGGCCTACTACTGCTGCTGCTGCTGCTACTACTACTACTACTACTACTATACTACTACTACTACTACTACTACTACTACTACTACTACTACTACTACTACTAGGCCTACTATAAATGATGATGATGCTGATGCTGATGATGATAATAATAATAACAGATAAAAGCTGCGAGGATGTCGACATAATCAGTGTTTTGTAGACGTTGGTTCGTCAGTTTTTGGAGACTATGTATTGAGGGGAAATAATTAGAAGCGGTTCGCGTACTTTTATCCTATTATGCGAAGACCGCGTTCTTTTGTATTCGGATTCTATAAAAACGCTAATTGATCTCTATTTGCGTTTGGCTTTTAGAGGCACCGGACGCCGCCGTCGGCAGCCAGCGCCCCATATCAATGACAATAAATTGGTTTAGCTGCAATCATCGGATCATAACATCCAACCGGTCAAATAGGCTTAGATTACATTTAGATAATCATGCACTGTCCGCACATGCATCGCTGCACAGTCACGAATTGACAGGGACATTAGGCTAATATACCCGACATCAAAATTAACAACGTAATAACGGTCATCGAACAATTCAACATAAATTCTTTTTCGGTTTTCTTACGAAGTTTCGCCTCTGCAGTCTCAATATCTCATCTCAACAAGTGGTATACAGATATATAAAATCTTATATATATATATATACAGTATATAACTATATATATATATATATATATATATATATAACAACTGTAAATGCGTTATTTTTTAATGGCGTTAATCCCACTATTAATATTTGTAATCGCACGTTAATCGCGATTTTAACCAGTGGCGTAGCGTGACTTTTGGGGGCCCGGGGGGCATCCTTGATCTGGGGGCCCCCAATCTCAAAAAACTTTTGCCAAGCAAAAAAGGGTCATCCGGGCTCAAAAGCCGTGACAAGCAAAAAATGTCATCCCTACACATCCCCCTTCTCAAATCTTCCGACAAAAAAGGTCAATCCATATAAAAAAGTATGATACCACTCTTCGGGGGCCCGGGCCCGGGGGACAGTCGACAAAGTGCCCCCCGTGCCCCCACGTTACGCCACTGGTTTTAACGTACATGTTGCATCTCGTTGGACTTGCGACACAAACACTCGTGGCCTCATAATTTATTATACCTGACCGTAAGAGTTTTCATACTAAGCAAGAATTTCAAAATCTGACTTTATATAATTTCCGCCAAAGTGTCAATTAAGCCTGCTGTGATACTTAAGCCTAGTCAATAGTCATGTTTGATTTGAAATTGGAACTGAAGAGACTAAGCAAGTCATAATCAGAACAATGGAAAGTCGGCGTAGACCTAAAAATAAGAGAATCACCTTACAATTACTCGGAAAGCGTAAAGTAAAACTGTGACTTTCTCAGCCAGTCTGATGAGCAAACTAGTTTCTTGCAGGCCCGTCTTATACCTGTGTGAGGCCCCGGGCACATGGCGGCCTGCGGGACCCTAGATGTGAAGATCAAATGTTGACAAGCAAAAAAAGATAATCTCCAAACGTTTTTCGATGTTGACAAGCAAAAAAGGTAATCTCCAAACGTTTTTCGATGTTGACAAGCAAAAAAAGTAACCTTCAAAAAAGGCAATCCTACGTTTTCAATGTTCACAAGCAAGCAAAAAAGTTTGCGCGCGGCGCGGGGCCCCTAAGATGCGCGGGGCCCCGGGCACTGTGCCCGATTTTTAACACGTAAAGACTGGCCTGGTTTCTTGACATTTGTTGGCAAAGGAGAAGTCCGCTTCTTGCTAGCAATGTCGCCAGCCACAGTTTAAAATAGTCGCCAGCACAGAACTGACTCGTACATTTCACAGTTACAATCACAATAGGCCTACTCTGGTAAACTGGCTACTGTTAAAATTATACGAATTAATAAGAGCAGCAAACTTCACAAAAGAAAGCGTTGCTTTAGGTTTTATTTATAAATTGACATTTACTATCTCTAGACAGTCAACAAAAATGACACCAGCAACAGCACATTATACTTTATTTCAAAAGTCGAGATTAAGAGTCGTTTGGCATGTCGCAAAAAACCAAAAGTAAGTATTGAATCGTTGAATGATAATATTGTCAATTATTGTTGTTTAACGTTGTTGACTGTTTTATCAATGACATTCTTATATAGCAGTGTTCATTCAACAGCAAAGCCAATGGTTCAATTTTTAATTAATTGAAAATTTGATCATTCTAATAATTATTCATGAAACAAGACTTGCGTTAAAAATTTTCAACGGCGTTAACTTTTGTAATCGCGATTAATTAATTAGTTCGTTCGTTAACGAATTTGACGACATATATATATATATATATATACTGTATATATATATATATATATATATATATATATATATATATAAGGGTTGTCAAATTCGCTAACGGGTAAAATAATATATTATGTGTGTGCATGTATGTTTGTCTGTTTATTGAGTATAATTGAGTTTATTTGAGAAAATAATCACAAAATATGTTCAGTCCATTTATAGGCATTAGATATGAGCTCATCAATTATATACTATTACCAAATAGAACTCTGTTGGAGGGTGTCTACATAATAGTATATATACATATAAATACACGCACACACACACACATATATATATCGATGTATATGTGTATTTATATATAATTGTTGCGTGGAGATTAGACGTAGAGACGTTGATTGGCCGTGCGTTGGTCGGCTCAGCTCCGTTGCTCATAATACTCGTAAAGCCGACCGAAGCAATAATACTTAGCCTGATTCCCATACGACAATTCCCGACTGCGCGTGGGGGACTTAGCGGCGGCGGAGCCGTCAGATCAAAGAATCTATCCATCAGAACTGGTGCAATGAATTCGTGAGGAAGTTAATTGCCAAGGTGCGGGGGGGTGGGAGGAGGGGGGAGGGGCACGAGGAGTGTTCGGTTAATAGCGGCGAAGGGTTTTTTCCTTCGATCAACACTTACGACGAAGAAACAGAGAGGATTACGTATCGGTTGACGAAGCTTTGAAACGGGCGCCAAATGAAATCGCGTCTGCACCCTCCACCTTTCCATCATTCTGACGACGGAAGTGGGAAAGAACGCTTGAACTGGTCGGTCGGTCGTTCTGAACGCAATAGGGTTTTCTCGCAACTATATTAATCAATGGCGCGGTCACACTCGATCATTCCTTTGTTTCTTATATTGACTATAAACGAGAGTTCATTTTAAAAAATCGACAGCAGAATCTGTTCAGTCCATCGACAGACACATTCCGATAATTAATATGCTCACCGATGCCTGTTAGCAAATAGAACGCTGCAGCCAGTAACAGACATAGACACGTACAGTAGAACATCGTTATAACGGACTCGGTTATGCCGTACGCTCGGCTGTAAAGTACCGCAAAGTACGGTCCCTTGTGATTCGTTACCGTATTGGAGTGGATGTTCGACACTATGGAAAAACAAGTATTCAGCCTTGAAGATAAAAGCTCAAGAAAGAGAGAAGGGAGTGGCGACGCTGGAGTATGGAACCTGTCTTTGGACAGAGCACCTGAAGAAGAAGAAGAAGAAGAAGAAGATGATGATGATGATGATGATGATGATAAAGAAGAAGATCCGTATTGGATATGACGTATCTCGGATATAACGTAGTCCTACTAAATTTTACAGACCCGTTGAGTACGTTTTAACGAAGTTTTACTGTATATACTAAACACCTGTCTAATGAACGAAATATTTGATTGAAATTTCAAGGATTTGGACCATTTCACTTTAGAGCATTTACACTTGGAGGCGGTGAAGTGGGTTCTAAACTTGTTTGGTCGATTTGCAGTCTACCAGATTTGCCAGTCGCTTATTTTTTGCATTGCTTCATTCAACGATCGAAACTAAGAGCCGTCTCCTCAAACACCAACGCGCCTATTTGCTCTTTGAAATTCCTCATATAAAATACTGCTTAAAAATTGAATTAGAACCGAGATACGTTTAATTTTTTGCGGCAAGAAATTCAGGCTAAATAGAAAATATATGTTGCTCGTTAGAGGCGATACATTTGCATCGTGGGCAAGTTCCAAGAATTCCAACCCACTGTCAAAATGCGCAACACGTGCTGAGAATTCGAATGATCAACTCCAGCAAAGTTTAAAAAGAATAAGCTGAATTTTGCAGGGATATCGATTGAGTGAGATTTCTACAGAGGTTTTCACACAGGTTTACTTAGCCTCCTAAACCACTTTAAATCACATTATTATTATTATTATTATTATTATTATTATTATTATTATTATTATTATTATTATTATTATTATTATTATTATTATTATTATTATTATTATTGTATTCAAATATAAAGGTAAATAAAGCTGATTTTAGCGACTACTATACATATACACTTACACACTTACATACACAGCCGTCTATTGTATGATGTAAGACAGTTTAACTTAAACAAGAAATACAAAAAAAATTAAAAGAAAATATTTTGATTAAAAAAATTTCTTATTATCGATAAAAACGATTTCTTAGCTAAACAAGAATAAATTGACTAACAATAATCGAACTGTCTCAACAAGCGTCGATTCCATAACCTCGAGAAGCACTCTCCAGCTGTCTAGCTCGAACAATAAGCCACTCAGCCTCTACCCGCGAAAGAAAAAATCTAATAATCATGATAATCAACTTGCTTGTTGATCACTGTTTATTCTAGGCCTTCTCTGGGGGAATTTCCCCCCAAAGTTAAAAAATTCCCCCCAAATTTTTTATATGTTGCATGGAGCGATAGAAATTCCCCCCAAAAGTGTGACGAGGGGGGTTTTATTTTTTTTGAAGAGGGGAAAAATAAAAATGCAATGATGACAATTTCTCTGTTTGCCAGGGCATTTCAGGAGGGTGGATGACCTTTTTTTGCTCGCCACCACACTTTAAGGGGAATATAACCTTTTTTGCTTGTCAAGATTTTTAGAGACTCAGACCTTGTCCACCCCCAAACATTCCAAAATCCCCCCTCCCCAATGTCAAGGTGGCTAGAATAAACACTGCTTGTTGATTAGCAAGTTGATTGCAACACACATGCAGTTGTTGATTGAAGTGATAAGTTCGACGTTAAAGACACCTGACAGTAACATTAGGAACAACTGGATCAGTGGTGACAATTGAAACAGACAGACAGACAGACAAACCGATAGATAGACAGACAAACAGACCTAAAGCTGTGATCATAATAATTGTGATGGAGGAAAGAATTGGGAGCTGTGATGACATTACAATGACATTGCTACTTTGACAGCTAAAGCTAATAGATAGGTGCAGTATTTTTATTTTTAGAGAAATATATCATTCAGAAATTTTGTGATAATTTTGTGCTAAGTGTATACTGTATATAGATGTAGAGACTAGAGAGACCTATGTGCAGAGACAGCAGTCTCCAGTTGACAGAACTCTTAAACTGGATCCGACGCCCGGCGGAGTCTATAATAGATCAATTTTCAGTCAAATAAACATAAATTCGTACTTCTGTTCTCTTCTCGGATCTGCTATTTGTAAAGCTTCCATAAGAATTATAAATGATCGCCTTTCAAGTTCTTATTATTGACTACGTTCTTCTGATAGCGAGATAAAAATCGCAGCGGATAATTTCATTTGGGATAAACAGCTTCGCCGTTCGACGGGACGACCGACCGACACGTCCGCCGCCCAGCGACCGGAGATCGAACTGTCGAAATGCCACGGCGAGATAAGAGAACAGAGAACACACTTCGCACATGAATCAGCCGAGACCGAGAAAATGGAAGTGGTCGTCGTCGACGACGGAAGCGAAGCTATTGCCAATATGCGAAGTCGTTGAAATATGAGAGAAGAAAACGGGACAATAAAATTGGAAAAGTCGTGGCTGGTTCACATAACAAGTTACAATACAACAGGAGTTGTTAGAGGTGTACGATCAACTCTAGCAGTATCATCATCAGCAGCAGCAGCAGCAGCAGCGGAATAATAATAATAATAATAAGAAGAAGAAGAAGAAGAAGAAGAAGAAGAGGAAGAAGAAGAAGAAGAAGAAGAAGACAAAGACAAAGACGAAGAAGAAGAAATAGAGGAAGGAGAAGGAGGAGACTGATTAAAGAAGAAGGAGGAGGAGGAGGAGAGAAAAGTAGAAATAGCAGACGATGTGATGTGATGTCATTTGAGTTTTTCTAGACAGCGTTTAATTGCAACAAACTGCAGTAACTCTGACCGCATTATGAGAAAACGATCTCTTAGTAACGCCTTCTGCATACTGAGTCATACATAATTATAAGCCTCTAGGTCTACTTGGAAAATGAAAAGCGAGTGATTCTACACTGTACAGTGCATTCTCGCATCAGCTTTTTGTTGAAATCCTTTTGGAGAAAAAGATCACCACAACTACTATATCCGTTGGTTTCGCCGTTAACACCAGGAACGTTATTTGGGGGAGGGGGTGAATTTGGTCAACGCCCCTCTGATTTTTAAGAGGGAAAATTTTTCGCGAATTTTTGTGTTATTAAATTAATTCTGTTCTCGATTGTTTTTATAATTTTATTACAATTACTGGTATGTACCATGTAGTATCGTATGCAGCATGTACTATGGACAAAACCCAATTTGCATGCTGCATAGGTATTTAAAAATTCTGCCTGCCTTGCAGTCGAAAGTCTTGCCCCACTGGAAAGCAATGAAATGACGTCCCTGGTTAACACATTCTCTGTCCATAGTCTGCATACAAAGTGTTTTGCAGTCATTTCGTTGATCGTTCCTCATATTTCGTAAAAGATTTATCTCCTTACTTACTTACTGCGCCTGATTCGTTGATCAATAATCTGTTTATTTGACCTAATCCACACTCCGCGGATAGTCGTGAAGAGACCGTATCCTACTCATTGCTGATTGTCGGACTCCATTCTCATCGTTTCTCTGCGTTCGTCGTTTCTTCTTCTTCCTACTTTTACGATGTACTCTCGCATGACTCATTTAGTGTATCTGCCGGTACGCTTCGATGTCCGCTCCCATGCCTCTTCTAGACGTGTGCATCGAATACTGATGGAAACTTGAAGTGCTCGCAGCAGTACAAGGAAGACGCAGCAGCACAAGGAGTAGGACCCTGGGCGGGACAATGGCGTCTTCCTGTTAACGTCCATCACTGACTGACTGACTGACTGGCTGGCTGGCTGGCTGGCCGTAGCTGCTGCGTTGCTTTTGCGGCGAAGAGAAGAAGTCATTTCACGATTCACGGCGGAGTAATAATAACAACCGACCCAACCCCCCCCCCCTCTGAAGCAAAGACGGACGGCGCCGCCATTTTTGGTCAAATGGTCGGACGATTACGATCGACCGAGAAATCGTCAACAACAATCGCAGTAAATCATTCTAAAGTATCTGGCGGCGAATAAAACACAAACACACACACACAGTCACACACGCGCACGCACACAGAGATAACAGGCTGGAGCAATCTCTTACGACAAAATACGACGCAAGCGCATTCAGAAATGGCAATATCGAGACTCATGTGAGTGGGGGTCTCGAGCCGAAGAAAGAGATCATCCAGTAGGAAGACTGTTGCGCACGTGGGATTGTCTTGCAAATTGTGCGCCAATAAAACATCATTATATAGGCCTATACCAGGAAATCCGGACAGCTATAATGTTTGATTACGCGGGGATTAATATGAAAATAGTGGCAGCGTTATATAAAGAATTGAATTTTATGCAGTTTACATTGTATACTGTAGATTCGTGGTTTCTAAGGTGTTGACCTTATTTTGGGGGAGGGATTGAAAATGCTACTGATCAGTATTATTGTTAGGCCTACTAGTATTGTTATGTAGAGAATGAGTAAAGATATATCTCGACATATTAGAAGAAATGGTAGGGAAGAGTGTCGGAAGAACGGGGAATTGTAGAAGAGGCGATTAGGGATGAGAGAGGAAATAACGGCGAAAGAAACGGAGCACAATGAAAATAATAGCGCCAAAGTAATCTAACCGCGTTGACGTTCTATTACAGTATAACTTAGCCACTTGTTTGATTTCATTGTCGTTTGGTCTTATTTTGCATGTGGGTATTACTTTGTTATTGGTAATCACCACGCAGAAGGTCTTTTTTATATTGATTTTTAAACCTTTCCTTTCGCCTTCTATTGCTAATTTATTTATAAGTTCCGGCAGTTTCTTCTCTGAATCAGCTATTAGAGTTGCATCGTCTGCAAATCTAGGATTATTTACGTTTCTTCCTCCAATTTTGACACCTTCTAGATCTTCAATTGATGTTATGACTTCCTCTCCATATAAGTTGAAAAAGTCTGGCGACATTCCACATCCCTGTCTTGCCCCTTTCCGTATCTTTATCCATTTTCCTAAAGTTCCGTTAATCCTGATTGCAGCTTCCTGTTTCCAATACAAATCTTGCAGCAGTCTTAAGTACTTCCCATCAATTCCTGAATTCTCCAAGACTGTAGAGTTTCATGCACCACGCTATCAAATGCTTTTTCATAATCAATAAAACATAGATACAAATCTTTTTGCATCTCGATGCATCGTTCCCCAAGCATTCTCAGTACAAAAATTGCATTTCGGCATCCACAGTCTTTTTTGAAGCCGTATTGTTCTTCTGCTATTGCATTTCTAGTCCTGCTCCTTGCTCTTTCAAGCAGTATACTCTTAGAACTATCTTCGCTACATGACTTATAAGACTTATCGTTCTGCGATCTCCACACTCTGTTGCTCCTGTTTTTTTGGCATGAATATTGACTGGCACATTTCCAGTGGCAAGTACCCTGTTTCATACAGACTAAACGGCAATGAAATCAAACAAGTGCAGGCACACTTCAAATACTTAAGCAGTATGATAACCAGCAATGGGAAAGGTGAGAAAGACATAACATCAAGAATAGGATTGGCCAAGGGAGCCTTCTGGGAACTTAAAACGATAGCCTACTTACAAATAGGCACATCTTTTACGAGACACGACTAAGGGTGCTCAAATGCTATATTTGGTCAGTACTCTTGTATGGAACAGAGACGTGGACTATATCCAAGGCAATGGAGAAGAAATTGGAAGCCACAGAAATTTGATTTCTGCGAAGGATGCTGAAGATTTCATGGACGGAAAAGAAAACCAACGAAGAGATTTTGAACGAAATTGGAATAGAAAGAAGTCTGATGGCAACCATCAAAAAGAAGCAGCTTTCCTTCTTCGGACACGTAATGAGGAAGGAAGGACTGGAGCATTTGGCAATAACCGGAAAAGTGGAGGGAAAAAGAGCCAGAAGAAGGCAGAGAAACACATACATAGACTGCCTACGAGAAGGAATTGAGGGAATAATGAATAACATCGAATTAATAAGAGGATGTCAAGATAGAACAAAGTGAAAATCCATGGTCGCTAACGTAGAAATACACAGCACCTAAAGAAGAAAGAAGAAGAAGAATAACTTAGCCTGATTTAAAGTGGCTTAGAAGGCATTACTGCCTCTGTGAAAACCACTAGGGGCACTAACGGGGCTTGAACTCGCTCGCTCCGTCAGCCTGACGCTCCAGCACGTAACCCACTATAAGCAGAGAAGTGCATGAATGAATATTATTGGTATGCTACACCATCTACCGAAGTATTTCAGAGAATTCCTCATCATTAGCAAACAGCCGTTGGCAAGAGTGTCAGTGGCACTGATAATTAATTATTATTATTAGCACCGAGCATAACACACACACGCACACACACGCACACGCACAAACACTGCATAAGGCAGCGTAGAAAAAATACTGTTGTCCGTCCGTCCGTCAGAATTTATAGTAGACGAGTTGACATTGTCAGTTGCATGACAGTGATCTTGGTTGACAGAACTCTTTAATCAATCTGCGCTCGAATCGATAATACTTTATGGTCGTCACTCGACGACAAAGAGCTTTAAGACACCGAAGCGCTTGGAAAATACAACGTGAAAAACTTGTCATTCCAATTGCCAGGCCTGTGTATGATTTCTAGCCATTATCCGGGTTCATTATATATAGGCCTATATATGTATATATATATATATATATATATGCCTATATATATAGGATAATGATGCAGTGAAAATTTTGAAGTAATCACATACTTTGATACACTTGTTAACTGTAACCAGTGCTTTTTTTCTAGGAAAAAGGGTTTGGGTACGCACTTCGAGAGAAATTCCGACGGACCCATAAAAGGCTTCAAAATTTTCGATTTTATTTTCGATTTTTATTGGTGATGATGATTTTTCGTTCAGCGAGTGTCAAAAAGTGGCGATGACCTTTTTTCTAAAACGAGCAGCTGATAAAAAGAACACTTTTGCATATCCATATTTAAGAGACTGCGAAAAACGGAGTTTGAGCGCCGTTCCTGTGCGTATCCACTGAAAACAGCACTAACTGTAAACGGTAAAGATAAAGGGGACGCAGCCTCCATGCAGATGATCTCCCCCGATCTTAATCGCTTTTCCAAGACTACTTGAAGCGGCCTCTTTTCTGTTACAAACTGCACAAAGTAAGCACCTTGCAATGTTACCTCTGCAGAGCTCGATGGAGATTCTAATGACCATTGCTTTCTTGTTGGTTCTTGTCTTTTCCAGTTGCTTGTCTGCGCCCCTCCCTCCCTCCCCCATATATTCCTGACTCCGCTGCTGTCTACACCGCTGGAAGGCACCCCTGTCACGTGACGCGACGTTCTTTGACGTTCTGCGGTGATTGCGTGACGTCGGGTGACGTCATCGTCGTCGTCAGATGTCGCCTAAGTGATTAATCGAGCGCCAGTCATTCTCATCTATTGACCGAACTGACTCAAGCAGTTCACTTACGACGGTCCATCTCGAAATCATACGCATCCATATCGGCTGGAAAAAGACGGTCTCGTCTGGGAAGAAAAAGGGTTCTACGTAGGCCTACGCCTGGCCTCTGTTCATTTTTTAGAAATTCGAATATTTAAGGAATAATATCTGTCTTAACATCATATCCGACAAAACCAAGACAACTGCTGTGCGTCTATAACACTGGTCTACATTTTAAAAAAAATTTTCTGCTGACTTAAGTATTTTTGCTGATTTTACCCAATTGAGAGGTGCTGATTCCAGATATGAAGTCAAAAATTATGCAATACGTCAAATTTTTTCGCAAATGAGGAATGCTTAATTAAAGGTGTTAAAGTCAAACATAAGGGAAAATAGGAAATTCTGAAGAACCGATAACACGTAATATTTTTTATTCAGCCAAAAAATGAGTCTGTCTTCTAACCAAGAGAGCAATAAGAGCAATAGCTAGTTGCTTAAATTTAAGTTTTGAGAAAGGAATCTTCTTTTTTTTGGATGCTCCGGTATGTTATGGTCACAGTTGTCACGCTGTAAACACCAGCAGTACTTAGTCTGCCATAATGTTCGAGTTCCATCTGCCTTGATATCTACGTTCCATGGTCTTGATGTCTTGATGGAAGCATTCTCCTTGTTCTTCACTCATAGCTCCAAGATTTGAAGTTCAGATAGCTATGAAGGAAATGCAACTTGACACTCATGTTGCTCCCAGTCTTCGAAAAGCAATCTTCGAATTTTGAACTGAAAGGTCATAATTCTCGACTCTTAAGTTGCCAAGTAAGTCAGTAATCAGGTCGTAAAAAGCATCTTGTCTACAACTATAACATCCCATTGATTCAATAAGTCCTTTGATGTTGATGCAGTATACAAACTCCTCCTCCATATGGAAATATTTCAAAAGATCATTCTCTCTGCCATGATACATAAGCGTGGTTCCTGGAGCCAACACTGAACAGGTTCTTTTTCTTCAGTCTTGAACCCAGTAACTCTGCTGACGACTTCGGCAGATCTAGATCTCATATAAGGTCTTACAACTCAGCTTGGTTGAATGTTTGGTGCATTCCAGCGTCAACTTCTGAGGCCATGAAATCTTCACCATTCGTGTCTGTTGACTGACTAAATTCATCGTTGTCAGAAACACCCAAAGTAGTGCAAATAGGTACAGGAACTTCGTCACAGTGAGCAACTGGTCTCAGAGCAGAGGGTGATTTGGGTACTGGTTGGAAGATTTTGTCTTTGTGGACATGCCTGAAATATTTACCAGGCAGAAGTAGCAGTTATCAACATGCATGGTTTCGAGGCTCTCGCCACACCATTGGAACTCCAAAGCTAAGACCAGAGAAAGCTAAGACAGAGAAAAACTCTGACCTTTAGTCACATTATGAACTGTCTGAGGCTTTCAACAAATGTCCTGCACACTTTATGCGGTGCCCAAGGTTTTCCTGGTCACCCAATTTAACTGCGAAATATGCATGATAAGCTTTATGCACAAATTCAAACACCTCTCTCCTTTGTTTAGGTGCTGTAAAACAACCACAAATGTAGCAAAATTTGTCAGGATCATTCCTGCACTACCCACGAAGTGTTCAAGTGCTGGTTTACATATTCTACAGAAAACTAGTTAAAATAGTTACATTTGCTGCAACTTGTAAGCCTCATGAACGACTGAATGCTGCCGTCGGTTTCACGCTGCTTATATAGGCCTATATCCATAAAATGCTGACGTCTGCAGTTTAAAACTGCCTATTAAACTGTTGTGTTATTAAATAGTTATGTCCACTGCATATTAAGCATAGCTTTTTGCACATCCTTATCTTTTTGCATATTCAATATAGCTAAAGAATTATAATGCATAATGCCATGTTATTACTGTAAACAGTAAATCAGTAAACAGCGTTTTGCGGGAAAACTGGACGTGATGGGAGGAAATGGGTGTGATTTTTGGATTCAGCACACCAAAATACATAAAGATCACATGTTGTCTTCAAGTCAGCAAAATTGATGTAGACCAGTGTAATAGTTATTATTCTGATTATGTAGTTTTAATTCGGATTGTACTTGGTGCGCCATTGGCTGATGCCCGAGACATTATAAATATCAGTGGCGCCATAGAAGCTTATTAACTGGCTGACTGTGTGATTGATTGATTAATTGATTGATTGATTGATTGATTGAAAGTTCATATTAATGAGGCCAGGTTGAAAAGGGTGTCAAGATGAGAGCCAACGGAATTTCCCATCAGCAGAGTGTTTTCCTCAGTCAGTGGATTGCGGAAATGAAAGCTCCGCTAACCGACCGACTTCACAGTGTGCTTAATATCATGATGGACGAGTTCTCCTGAAGTCATTACGACACCGAGTGGTGTTTAATTTCGTCGGTGACTCGGTGTCACCGTGTCTGGTCCCTATAAGAGAGGTCGCAATATATAAGTCGTGCATCTTCCACGCGCCCTTGTATATAGCTATAAGCGCGAGCGTCGCTTGACCCCTGGAAGCGTGTTTCCCAATGCTAATGGAAAACGTGAGGCGTGCTGCTTCCCTCTCGATATTTGCCAAGAGACCGCGTGTACAGCTTCGAACCGTGACGTTAATTCGTCACATTTTGCAGCGAGGCGCCTTCGTGTTTGCGGTCAGAACAGAACACTGCAAGCTGGTCACGTATTGGTCGTCGCCGTCGTCATCATCATTGTCATCACAGTGACACTGTATGCACAGTTAACGGCAGTGCTGAAAGTCAGCGGGAACGCGCGGGAACTAAGTTCCCTCACCTTTTTGGGCCATGACATTTTTCCCCATAATTTTTCAATAATTGTTCGAATATTGTAAAAGCACCGTGTACTTGTTGCAAGACTATTAAGCTAAGATTTAAAAAGCGCTATGGAAATGTAAATGATGGCTACCCATAGTTCGTTAGGGTTAGGGTTAGGGTTGCGCCAAGAGAGTTCCCGCACCATTTTTCACAGACTGGTTAACGGTAACTGCATCAGTTGAACGTTATTAACTTTGCTATAATCTTTTCGAACTTCTGTTGCTGCTGTTGTTGCTGGTGAGTGATTAGATAGCATTGTACTTCGATCTTTGCTCTCTCGAGCAAGGCGCCATTTTTCATTTTATGGACGCAGCCAGATATGCTTAGTCGTCTACCACAACATATCACTTTCAATTAAAAGATTTTAAGTAAACGAATTGAGTTTGAGTCCAGGTCATTCTCCGGGGTATTAGTTACACCAAGAGTCGTCCATGGGTCGGATTTTGAACCCAAACCCAACCCAACTCACCAACTTCCCAGCACAACCCAAATGAAATTCCTGTCTGCGGACCCAATCCAATCCAACCCAACCCATCACGACCCCCATCCGACGAAAACGTGAAAGTACAATCGCATTTTCAAATAATATGCATAATATTCAAAGCGATGTCTGGTAAATACACAACGTTCAGTTTTCTGGTAATCAAGCGTTTTCAAAATGAACTTCATTCAAGCATATAACGAAAGTGCTTATTTAGACTCACTAGGCCTACAGCAGCAATCCTTTACGTTCAACATCCCTTGCCATTGTCATTTTCGAGTTTATAAAGTACTGAATTATAAGACAAAAAATTATCAAACTATAGAAACGATATTACTATTATCTGGCGCCACCTCACAGCAATTGTCTAAATAATCTAAACGGTTACTGTTAAACGAACAGTTTGTTTTTTAAGACGCTGGAACATTGTTACATTGGTTTGTATGCACCGTAAGTATTTATTATTGTGAATGATGTTGTTCAAAGAAAATGCAATTTATCGCGATTTTAATCGCACTATGGAATGGAGCCTGGAATCTGGAAGTACGGACTGACCTTTGGATTACAACCTCGATTCACCACGGACAAGATCACGACTACGATTTTTTTTACTGAAGCGACCATCGACTGATGCTGATGTACTATACTACAATGGCGCTAAAGAAGTCTACTACTACTACTACTACTACTACTACTACTACTACTACTACTACTACTACTACTACTACTACTACTTTTATTATTATTATTATTATTATTATTATTATTATTATTATTATTAATCGCGATAAAAATATCGTTGGATCGCACTAGTAATAAGCAAGGCATGTTGGCCCAAACACCTGGTAACAAGTGTTCGTTTCACGATGGAAGAAGAAACGTCTATACAACCCACAGGAAATAAGCATCGTATTTGTCCAAAGCACAAGCTGCTGTTTTGGCGATCTATTGTAGCGCTAACATCTCAGAAGAAATCCACGCATGAGACGGAAAGATGCAACCCCGAACGTTTCGTAGGCTATTTCTTTACGAATGGCCTACTCTATTCAGCACGATGATTTTCAATGGATGGACCAACAGCAACAAAAACGAGACTTTAAAAGAGACGGACATTTGTGCGGCGCGCCTCCTTGACGGTGCTTGAGAATAATTCTTTCGTAAAAAATCGCTGTCCGTCAATTCGAATCCTAAGTTACGTCAGCTAATGAATGATGTATGTCCTCGAAGGGCTCTGCCCAAGCGGAAAACGACAAATTTAGATACCGCGTTACGGACGGACGGATGGACGCGAGATATGATCAGTCTTATCTCTCATCGAGATAGGTTTTTCCATCGATTTATTGCAGACTATTTCGAAGCTATAGGAACCGCCTAGTTATTTTTTAAGATGGTATGAACGTGGTTTGAGATTCATGTCGTCTAGCTGATAATTCGACAGAATTTCATGATCCAGTGCATGTCGCGTGCACTTGAATGGTCATAGTACGCTCACACGAGGCTGTGTATCTGGTGTCGCTTCCTCTATCAACAATCATAGACTATTAGTCTATTACTATAATAATAATAATGATTATAGTAATAATAACAATAATTCAAAAACTCTTGCATCACTAACACCATCGATGACGAAAAAATAATAACAATAATAATCAAATAAATATACAAGGCTAAGAAATAAAATGTAGGCCTATGCTTTATTTTCTTTCGCAAGATGGAGACATAATAATAATAATAATAATAATAATAATAATAATAATAATAATAATAATAATAATAATAATAATAATAACGTAAGAATGGATGATGTAGCGACGTGTTAAGGTTGGTGTTACTCGATGCGATCCTGAAGTTGACGTCACTCAGTGATGTCGACTAAGATCTAAGATAGTAAGTGGTTGGTTTTGTGTGCCTGTTGGGAATAACATTCTTCGCCGGTTCCAAATATTCTACCTCTGATGGACGCTGTTCAGCTCACGTGGGATAACCAAACTTTTCCATCCCCTAGTGACACCGCTAGGTAGGGTCTATAAGATTAATGTCGTAATTAATATCTATCGGTTAGAAAATTCTTACGAAAAATATGTTGACAAGCAAACAAAAACCCCGGCCGGTGGGGGGATGCATCCCCAGAAATCAACAACATGGTGGGACCGCCACTGTACTGTATTTATCGACAGTCTGTGAAATAGAAGACGTTCGCCGAAATTCGCTCACCTGTCGAATGAGAATCGAACCAAACGACAATCGACAGAAGAACTTCAATGAACCACCGCATCATCACAAAAACACAATTCCAGCGAATTCTCTGTCTCTGTCTCTGTCTGTCTCTGTCTCTGCTTCTGTCTCTGTCTCTGTCTGTCTCTGTCTGTCTCTGTCTCTGTCTCTGTCTCTGTCTGTCTGTCTCTGTCTGTCTGTCTCTGTCTGTCTGTCTGTCTGTCTGTCTCTGTCTGTCTGTCTCTGTCTCTGTCTGTCTGTCTCTGTCTCTGTCTCTGTCTCTGTCTCTCTGTCTCTGTCTGTCTGTCTCTGTCTGTCTGTCTGTCTCTGTCTGTCTGTCTCTGTCTCTGTCTGTCTGTCTCTGTCTGTCTCTCTCTCTCTCTCTCTCTCTCTCTCTCTCTCAGCAGAGTCAAGCTACGCTGTTCTTCTGTTGTCCCACAGATACTCTTTTCCGCTCAAACGATTATTAATTAATCGCGCGTCATTGGCTTTTTTTCGCCCGATCGTATTATTCTAAAGTCTGCCCGATTGATAGCGTAACGTTTGCTCTGCATTTCCCTCTGCGATGACCGAGATGGAGAAAAGGTGACGATATTTCGGGGTCGACTGTACAGAGACGACTTATTACACTGCGCACGCCTCTCTCACACTCTGGCGTCTGCTCTCCATCTCGTCTTCCGCTCGACATTTCCCTCTCGCCGGCTGCTGCCGCTGGCCTCTTCCTTTCCCGTCGCCCCGTCGTTGTTCGGTGGCCGAGTGAAGAGCTAGGCGGCGGCGGCGGCGGCGGCGGCGGCGGCGGCGTCGGTGCGGCTAGGGGACGCGTCGTGTGTACAGTCAGCGCCGTCCGCAACGAGGCGCAGTATCTTGACATTCTCGCGGGATGTTTGAGTCCAGTGTCGTCGGACGCGAATCGCCTTTCCTCTGTCTCCTGCATGCAAGCGGCGTCGTCCGCATCGGTTTTTGCGCCATCTGGTGAGAGTTATTTTGTCAGGAGGAGGAGGAGGAGGAGGAGGAGGAGGAGAAGGAAGAGGAAAAGTAGGGGGTGAATTAAAGTCTCGTGACAACGCCTGCCTCGGATAAATTGCGTTAAATGACAGAGTTGCGAGACAATGCTGAAGTTATAGGCGGCCCCATCGTCCGATTGACTTTCGCTAGACATGCAAGTCGTTACAACGACAGGCAGTCATTAGCCTGATTAGAATTAAGTGCAGTTGCACCCGTCATTCTTCGCGACGAAATTCGCGAAACTTTCTCTTGTGCTATATAAATCGGCATAAAAACGCCACATGAAAAGAATCGGACAAAAGAAAAACAAGTAATCATGTTTGTCAAAACAGCGTTATAAATGTGTCGCGGAGAAGCTTTAAAAAACAAACTCTGAATTCGTCGTAGCAATACACGAAATCATTTTAGCACCGAAAGCAAATTAATCTCGACACCAGATACTGTCTTTTACTGATCCGCCGGACATACAGGCAACTGTTTTGCGCAAAGAATAGAAAAATTACCTAAGGAAGACACAGAAAACGGACCAGAGAGACAGAGACAGAGACAGAGAGACGGGTTCTTTCTTTTTTCAATGTTACAAGTCTTGAAAATGATTGGTTCTTAAGCTCATGACTGATGAACATCAGTTACATTTCTTTTTCAAGAAGAGGAACTTTTGCAGACGCAATAGCGCTCAAATGCTGGGACCACTCAGTGCATGGATTCAAAGAAGAAGAAGGAAAGATAGCATCGAGAATGGCGTGATGATAAAAGTGATTAGCGAAAAGGACGTGCGCAAGAATTGAAGCTATGGAACTCTGTAAGACTATAACACACAAGAATTGGGAGAAACCCACGTGATATACTAAGTCTATAGATAATTGACGACGACTATGACAACAACGACGAAAACGACGACGACGAGGATGACGATGACGACGATGATGATCGCAGGTTCTTAAGAGATCATATGTCTAGCACTTGAGTAAAGTTTTTCTCGACAGATTTCTAAAGAAAACCGAAACTCGTTTATCTCTAACTATTTAATACATGTATGCGTGTATGCATGTGTAGGCTTACATGTATGCGCATTTGCTGAGTTGCGTATTTTTGCGTTCTAGAAATGTCAATAATAATAATAATAATAATAATAATAATAATAATAATAATAATAATAATAATAATAATAATAATAATGTAGAGATTGTCGTAGGCTCAGTGGCGTAGCGAGGGAGGGGCAGTGGGGGCGAACCGCCCCAGGCGGCACTTGCTCTAGGGACGGCATTTTAGGATATTTTCGGTTTTTCATGCATATCCTTTGCTAAAAATGCGACGTTTTTGCTTGTCAAGGTTTTTAGGAAGTTGAATGAGGATGGAAGGCGGCAGCCAGCAGGGCGGCATTTTCGGGGTTTATAGATAAAAGCATTTTTCATTTTACAAAATGCGAAGACCTTTTTTGCTTGTCGAGATTTTTGGGGAGTTGTTGGAAGTTATATTTTTCGGAGATGGCACTTTTTACTTTTGCCCCAAGCGGCACTTTGCCTCGCTACGCCATTGCGTAGGCTGGTGCCTGCCTCCAGCATTAGGTCTAATAGCCTTTGTGAAAACCACTATGATTACTTTTAGCATTTTATGCTCCAGTTTTTAAAGATTATTTTTGAACTCATTTCTTGTTTCAACTGCTACTGCCTTTTCGTCCAAACTATCCCATTAATCCACTATTCTAGTTCTAGACATTTCCATCTGGTTCCACACTTTTATTGTAGCGTGTGCATTTGTGGTTTCTCGTACTGCTACACGGTGTTATCGTAAAAAATCGCACGTATGACATATCCACTTTCACAGTCATTAGTTTGTATGTTTTTGTCAATTTTCTCTCTTCCTCTCTTTTTTCTAATGCTGCCTATTCGCAATATTGAAGTCATTTTCACAGCTCAAATTATGACATCCATTAACTATCTTTGTTGTTCGTATTTTAACTTTTTCTAAAAAGCCCTCTATATCTTTCTCACACGTGGATTCCACGCCTGAACACAGAATTCTATATGAGGCGTTATATTAAGGCCTTAATAGTTTTGCCATTATCGCTTTGTCTCGACTCACTATTGTTCTTTTCATCATTTCCAACATCCGCGGTTGTCGAGGTGGATTCATACTTTTGTGGATGATCACCCCCTCAGTCCCTTTCTTCCTCTGTGGTGGTTAAGAGCTTAAGACCTCCTCCCACATATACAGTGGCGTTATTGAAATTTTGATGAATTACAGGACATTTGTGCTTATGAAAATCCATCCACCAGTCCACAGTCCACTGAAACAGTTTATTCAGATCCTTCCGCAAAATTTCAACATCCGTATCAAGGTCAATTTGGAAATGTTTGATAGTGATCCTTCATTATTATTATTATTATTATTATTATTATTATTATTATTATTATTATTATTATTATTATTATTATTATTATTATTATTATTACTATTATTATTATTTAGACAATTTATATAGCGCCGTACAATATCATACACACATGTATACATATATGCATTATATATTGTATAATTATATTTATTTATTTAAAAAGCAATGGCTCAAGCACTGAACCTTGAGGCACTCCACTAGTAACTCTTATCCATGTTGAATGGACACTCCTTCTCCTTTAGTCAAACTTTCTGTGTTCTTTCCATCAACCAATTTTTATCCATCTGAGATTAATCTTTCCTTTTCCACAGGACTTCAATTTGACAGCCAGTTTTCTATGGGTGCTTTATCAACAGCTTTGTCAAAATCTGAATCTGTGATGTCTAGAGCCTACTGCCTTGACCTCCAGAAAGTCAAGCATATTGGTCTGACATGACCGCCCTTTTGTGAATCCATGCTGACTCTCTTTAATAATATTATTCTAGTCATATGCTCCAGCAGTTCTCTTTCAGTATTTTCTCATAACTTTGCTGATTATAGAAGTTACTGTAGACTCTCTGGTCTGTAATTGCTTGTTTCGCTTCGTTTTTATGCTTGAATGTGAGATTATTAAAGTCACGTGGTGCAGAGGGGAATACTCTCTGTTGGATGAAACAAATTGGCTGATGAGGGGAAGAGAAGAGAAGGGGTCTTGAATAAAAGGAGTTGAATTTCAGTCAGCGAGGGAACAACTTCCCATAGATTCCATTGTCACGCAAATTTCAATCAACGGAACACGAATGCTCGTAAGACGGATAATGCACGAGCTAAATGATTGGGAGGAGGAGGAGGAGGAGGAGGATGTAACGCGAAGGAGGCTTTTAAGATCAATGCCGTTTTAGAGCTTTTAGCAGAACAAACAGCCTTCAGCCGCTGCAGCCAGTTGGTTAGTTCCTGGACTCGACCTATTCAACGCTTAGAAAGACTTCGGTAGAAAAGCACATTCTGTCAAAAGACTTGCTCTATTCTGCGCTGGGATCTCGTGCAAACGGCCATTAGAGCCATTTAGCCATTGTGTAAAAATCGCTTTCATCGCCGATGTCATCGACCGACGCCCGTCGTCGTCGTCGCTTCACCGGAAGCGAAGCAGAGAGGCGTCAAACATTTAGAAGACGACAGTCCAAGGGGAACGATGACGACAGACGAAAGGCCATCAACACCGCAGACAGACACACACAGAGACAGACAGACACAGACAGACGCAGACGCAGACACGGAAAGAGAGACAGACACAGACACAGACGCACAGAAAGAGAGACAGAGAGACCGAGGCAGAGACACACAGAGAGACAGACATTGAGAGAGACAGCTAAATACAAAGGCAGAGACATAGAGGCAGAGACAGACAGACAGACAGACAGAGACAAACACAGAGAACGAGATAGAGGCCGAGAGACAGAGACAGAGATACAGAGACAGAGAGAAGAAGCCAAACGCATCCAGCAGACAGCTTTTCCTGTCTGTCTCACAATTCCTTTGACTGCTACACACACACATACCTGTACACTACAGTGTACAGTGTACAATGTACACTGTACATACACGCTTTCATAAATGCGTGCTATAAGGTCCATTCAATTCTACACTATTTTTCTGGCCTGTCAGACTGCTGATATCTGCTTGTCCGTCCGTCCGTTCGTCTGTCTGTCTGTCCGACTATCTGTCCTTCAGCCCGTATTCATGGTAGTCACGTGACCATCTGTCCAATTTAAACTTAAATGAGATCAGTGATGGGCGCTAACGACGCCATTAACTGTGTCAAAAAAGACGCTCAGTGGTAGGTTAACGATGGCTCTCTGTGATCGACTTTGTTCTTCCATGTGTAGAACCATTTCGATTCAGAAAGAACGGCAGCTTTCGATTTTAAAATATGCGAAGTAGTCTTAGCAGTCGGCGTAGTGTAAGTAAGTAAAATCTCGTTAACTTCTATAGCGCCTTCAAAAGATGCACCGAAGTAGCTCGTTATTCTTATGCGCTCAATCTCAAAATGAAGTAGCCATAGCCAAAGGTGGGGTCATTCGTGCAGGGTCATTTAATCAAAAGGGCGAGTGGGTAGGACGTTACAGCTATGGAGGAAATGACAACGTGTGTCGAATTGTCACCGCCCGTTGGCATGCAGTCACCCTCAGCATCCGCCGCTGGTGGCCGTTGAAGCGAGAATCATCAGCGTGTTCCTCATCAGAAATTCAACGACGATTTTTTTGTATCCGCTCGTTTGGAGGGAGATTCATCAATTTCAATTCATCCATTCAGGCAATCGATTAGTCAGCTACTGGACGGCGCTGTTTGTAGCGAGCGTGTCTTCTATCTGGATCACTTATCATTATCTATGCTCTTCGTTTCTTCGGTCCTCTCCTTTCCTTTTCGCTGCTTCGACCAGTCGACGTGGATGCTGATGCTGGAGAGCGAAGACGAGCGCTCAAGCGTTCACTAAAAGAGCATCGTCGCAAATAAAGTGAAATCGCAAACGGCGCGAGTTGCACGACGAACTCCTGACCCATTTCAGTTGTCGGTTACAAAGGGTGACCCGCCCAGTGTTTTATCCAGGCATGTTAAGGGGATATTCCGCACCCCAAAAAACCCTCAAAATTCCCCTCCCTCCCGAAAAATGTCGGCACTGACACAAATTGTTGCATTGAACTCAAAAAACCCTCACCCCCCAAATTTCGGCACTGACACAAATTGTTGCATTGAACTATGTCTCTCCCGCTCCAGCCAAGCCAATTCCCCCACCCAAAGACCTGGAGTCTGGGATAAAACACTGGACTGGCGCCGTTAAGAGGGGGCGAAATGTCTTTTCCGTCGTCCGTGCTTGGTCGGTATAGGCTAAGGGTGGGTGGGGTGGGGGTTGGGGGTTGAGGGGTTATCGAATGCACTTTCCCCTTTCGGGTGGTGCGGGAAGTCGTCGCGTCTGATGCGCGTCTGCCTCTTAAATTATTCAGCGCCATCGCGCGCATGTAATGGAGCGCCATTCGCAGTCAAAATCCTTCGCACGGGTGTTTTGGCGCTGGATGAATTTGTGTCAATCATTTATTTAATTCAATCATCCGGCAATTTCACTCTCGCTTGCACTTCGGACTTGCACTTCAGCTGGCCGCCGAGGGATTATCTTTCCGCGAATTCGATAAGCCATGCAGCAAGTCCAGAGTACTGGCAAAGCGTATATCATTTTGCTCGCCACGTCATAAAATAGGTCTATGCTACGACGGCGTATCCCTATGTGCGTCCGTCGATCGCATTAAATATTCAACGCGGGTTTTGGATAAAATAATTGAATAATCGAGCAACAATGTTGAATTAATCATATAAATGCTGACTGGACCCGGATCAACGATTTTTTTTAGAGTAGGCCAAAAAACCCACAAACAATGTAGGCCTAATAATACGATTACACTGTAGAACACAATTTTTGCTTCTCAAACTCTGTTGTCTGTCTCTGATAGATTTTAACTTGCTGATCACGAAGATTATCAATTTAGAATTTGCTCAGCGCGTACAGTCTGTGCGAAATATACATATTTTAGGATGTTTAAAACTCTATTTTAGTCAAAAATTACATCTCTGTAAGTTATGTAACAGGCTACAGCACTGCTTCTTTGCAAACTGGGCTTGTCCAAGCATTATTCAGGGGCGTAGCCAGGGATTTGATTTGGAGGTATAATGTTTTTTGGGGGTATAAACCTTTAAAAACTTTGAAAATCTTAAAAACGCATTAAAATTTAAAGTCAGTCTGATTTTCGAGGGCACATATACCGATATGCAGCCCTGTCGCTACGCCCCTGGCCAGATTGGAAGTTGTTTCGTGGAAATTTGCAGCACGCACACATGCCTGGACATGTCTGGACTTGTTGGAGTTAGCTTCCATCAGCAGTCAATAATAAAAGTGGCATGCGTCCACAGATGTTGTTCATTGGATTAAAGACCACATTACGTTTATAATAATAATAATAATAATAATAATAATAATAATAATAATAATAATAATAATAATAATAATAAGAAAGAAGAAGAAGAAGAAGAAGAAGAAGAAGAAGAAGAAGAAGAAGAATAAGAATATAACTGTTTCCAAAGTATATAGCAAGCAGGCATAATAGAGCAATGATTGGCCATTGGCCTCACATTTGCTGTGCACAATGTCGCTAGCGCAGCACGCATATAGCTATCTCTCGCTTAGAGGGAACGTCGACGGGGGAACGGGGCGCTGATTCCCTATTCGGGGCGGAATCTGTCCTGAGATTCGTCCAAAACCGGTGAGAAGTAGGGGGTGTTAGGTAGGGTGTAGTATTAGATCGAAGAAAGCGCATCAGCGTTTGAGACGACGACTTTTTTCTTTTTTTGCTCGTCAAGACTTCTGGGTTGAAAAATGTCGAGTTACCGCCTATTCTGGAAGCCTGGATACGCCACTGAAAAGCGGCGAAGAAGTTCGTGCAACTGTTGATTCCAGACTCGAATTTCCTGACGGCGGTCGTTAAAGTGGATGGTTGGTTGCAATGGTTGGTTGGTTGGTTGGTGCATGCGGTGCGTTTAGTTCGAGAGTAAAAAGAAGGCGAGCGGTTTAATTCCCGAACTGTAAATAGACTAATTTCTCCGGAGGACGTTTTGGCTTCGTGTTATATAGCGCAACAAAATTGCATCCTTCGGTTTTAAGTTGCCAAGAATTTTATGACCGAGAAAACGGTTAAAAGCTGATTGCCTGTCCCTGTAGCCTATATCGGGGCCTAAGACTGACAGCCAGCCATCTGATACAATATAGCTCGGAAATGGCCTGATATTCTAGGCTCTAATTGTAGAGACCATCCAAATGACTGTACGCACATGTTTGCACAGTATATATGAGTATTAATGCAAAAAAGCCAAAATATCCTGCGTGCTTCCCGCTATATAGGCCCTACGCTTGCGTAGGCCTAAATACATAGAATTACGATGCAATGAGCAGTTCATCGTTGGAAAGTTGTCTGTATTAGAACACCCTTATAAAGGGAAAATATATATGTATTAAAATATAGCATAAGCTTTTTGCAGTTGTCCAAAGACAAGAAAATAAATCAGGATTGCTTATAAAAAATATAATAAATTGCAACTTGGACCGTCCGAGAAATGCGCGGTCACGTATTTCTAACCGTAGTTTAAGTATGCGTGCTTCAGAATAAATTAGCTTATTAAAGGAGACTACTTGCATGCGTAATGTATAGAGTATGTACACCAAATTAGCATGACAAGCGCAGGCCCGCCGAGAGAAATTCCGGGCCCCTGTGCAGAATAAAATTGTTTGACGACCTTTTTTTGCTTGTCAGTCTCTTTTACACCTTAAAATTAGGTGACGACCTTTCTTTTTTTGCTTGTCAACCTTCTAACGCCGGGCCCCTCTTTTGCTCGCCGGACCCCCTCTACTTTAGTGTTATTGTTCATATTATTGTTAATTATACATATTCATCATCGGCCCGGGTCCCCGCCCCCGACCGCCGGGCCCCTGTGCAGTTGCCCCCTGTCCCCTCTCGGCGGCCCTGGACAAGCGTACATAAGTATATAAGTAGGCCCCCTATACACTGTTAAGGGATCGTCAATTAATTATGTCAACAAAATAGGGGAGAGAGGGTTTGAAGAAGTTTGATAATTGTTGACGTGGGGATGGGGTCAAGATAAATTGACGTCAACAATTTTATTCTTGACAGCGAATTTAATAAATGAAAAATAGGAAATCAGTTGATGCATTGGTCCTCCATGGTACACACTCGCTCGCCCGTCAACAGCCCACCACTTTAATCCTTAACCGGTTGAGCTCTTATACCTAGGGAGTTTAAAGTCTTGCATCATCGTATTTTGTTTCTGTTCGATGGAGATTGTAGACCTGTGTCGATTGTATTAAAATTTGTTTGTAGAAATTTTAATTCCCATAATTCTACTTTAGCATAAAAGCCAGCCGTATAAATTTTTAGCTTAAAGAGGGGACAAATTTTTTGACATAATTTTATAAGGGGTTCACTGAAACTTTGACAGTTTTTGACAAGGGGAGGGGTTAAAAATTGCAAAAAAAATTATTGAAGTTATTAATGGACGGCCCCTAATCTATATACAATCTTGCCTTGAAAATAATTATTCTGCTACATGGTTCTATACTGTAGATACTCAATAAATAAAAAGCCAAATTTCGGGGTAGAAAGCTTTTTTACCCTCATGAATTCGGTCACAGGGTCAACAGGTATTCTCAAGGTATTCAAGTATACCTAGGCCTATACCTTTTCGCCATTAAATGCTAATAAACAGGTCAGTATTTACTCGTTACAGAGTGACGTCATTCCACGTGCAAAGTTCGTCTGGTACTCGAGTACACGGTAAGTACCCGAACGGTTAATCGATTCGAAAAAGTACTCGACGACGACGGCGATGAGGAGGAGCCGCTTTCATCTGGTCATGCGGTGATTGGTAGTTGGGCGGAAGAGATCGGATTGGGGGCGCTTGATCGCTGGATCTGCCGATGGAGTTCGAATGCCGAGCAGTCTTGCAGACGGATTTTCACGATTTCACAGCACCGAGAGAGGACTGTTCGTCAAGATCGTTTCCACTCATGAATAAATGAAACCGGTCTTTCGTTGTTGGTTCGCATCTCAGCATCCACGAAATCATCCTCTGTCTTCCGTAAACTGGGCGGAAGCGTTGTTCCCGTTGCAGGTTGCCGCCGTCGTGTTGTTGTGTTGCTCCTTCGTTGTCCTCCTTTTCGGTAGTGGATTGGATTAAAAAGAGACAACGAAAACACTGAGAAAAACCAAAACTGAAGTAAAAATCCACAGCTGAAGAATGGCTTGGATGACACTGCTACTGCAAGCTTTAAACTGTGTCGGAAAGACTAACTTCAATCGCAGAACTATTAAATAGGCCTACTACTTGGAAACTATTGTTCTAGCAACTTTATCGTTTAACTCAGATAGAATTAATCAGTGCTGAAAGTCTGTGAAAAAATGCGAAGGAGCTCTCTTGGCGCTGAGGTGTGTTAAGTATAGCAGTGGTACCTTTTGTACGCGCACCCTCGTTAAATCTGAATAATATTTAAAGTAGGCCCCCTAGCATTATTTACGAAAACCGATAACAATGGGAAGTTTTTTTTAAACAAATCAAAAATTGTAGCCTATACAACAAATGTTCACAGATAATTCCACAATTTTATAGAATCCTCATCGGGTGCATCTTCCCTCTTCCTTTTCAAGCTTTTTGTGTCAATGGCTGAATGTCGCCCTTGAAATAACCAAGAATCCACATAGACCTACTTGGAAGAATCAAAGCGAATGAGAGGTGGTCCAGCTAATCGGAGAAATAAAAGGTTCGAAACTGTTATTGTCAGCAAATAAGCTCTTGTTGGAGTGATGATGAGAATGAGATTCATCTGTGAAAACTCACGCTCACATTCACTTGACGAAATTGGAATTGTATTAAGAGCGTGTAGTGGCGGGTAATAGCTGGAGCAGCTTATGTGAACATCTCTTTTCCTGAATATATTCGCGAAATGCATGAATCATATCTCTTTCGTTCAATTGCAGTCTGCCAACTTACAAAAATCAATACGGCCGACATTGTATTTAAACACCGCCATAACTATACCGGAAGTTTTCAAAGGAAATAACGAACGTTGGGTAGCCATGCATCATTTAAATGTCTATAGCGCTTTTTAAATCTTAGTTCAATAGCTTTGCAACAAGTACACGGTGCTTTTACAATATTGGAACAAATATTGAAGAATTATGGGGACAATTTTTTTCATGGTCTAAAAAGGTGCCGGTGCTCAGCCCCGCCGCGCATCGGCTGACTTTCAGCACTGGAATTAATTGATAGCATAAGTGTGTACGTGCATAGTCGGACCTACGGGTTGGGGGAGGGACAGGAGCACGCGCCCAAAGGCATCCAAAAGAATTGTCAGTTAATTTCTTATCATGGCGACAACCCGAAAAGTTCTAAAGGTATGAATAAGCAGTCGAGTGTATGGTCTTTTCTTCCACATTCAATCATTTTAGCAACATGCATCGAAGCCATAGGCCTATATAAGGTCCGGGCAAGGTATACCATAGAATTAAACACTAAATATCCCTTCAACCTGGATTCCTCGATCCACCTCTGTGCGTACGTTTAAATGAATTTTTAAAATGGCCTTAAACTGCTTGGTGTCTTTGTTTTAATCCTCGTGTAAATTCATCCTGTGATACACTATTGGCAGTGTTAGGAAAGATCACTTGTAAAATGATCTTGATCAAAGATCAAGATCACTAGAGAGAAATTGATCTAAGATCAAGATCAAAGATCACTAGAGTATAAATGATCTAAGATCAAGATCACTTTTAAAGTGATCTAAGATCAAAGATCATACAAATATAATTATATCATGTATGACGTGTCACGTATGATAACGATACAAATGTCCACTGTACGATGCATGTAAACTTTTGTAATACTAAGTTACTAACACAACTGAAAACAGTTCATGACAATTTTAGCAACTAACTGTCAGTGTTGAACACGGCAGTTCATTTTCAGCATGAGCAGACGCTCAAACGTTGCGTCAGACAACCTGTTTCTTCGCGGTGTAGCTATCAAACCTCCAATACTAAAAAGTCTTTTGACAGGCGCAGAAGATGGCAGGGTTGTGTTATATATTTCACAAATGCTGCCTTGACATGTGGGTATGCCAACAAGCTAGAAAGTTCCTTATTTGGGTTATTCAGGTAGTGCATGACCTCTATCTTGACTGCATTTTCACGACCAGTTGCAACTGAGCAACTCCCCCCTGAGTCCCAGTGACAGTGCCAGTACTAATGTCAGGGCCACACCCATAATCCTCATCATCTGCACCGGCTGCACTAACATGATCATTGAGGTCCGAATGCTTGATTTGTCCGCCATTTTACTCAATACACATAGAAGTTCGTTGATTGATTGACTTAGTTGGGAGAATACGTATAATTTGATCTTTGATCTTCTGTTGATAATAAAGATCAAAATCACCGAAAAAGTGATTTAAAATCAGAGTCAAAGATCATTAGTAAAAAGTGATCTAGATCAAAGATCAAAGATCATGAATTCTGATCTTAGATCGTGATCTTTGATCTTTTGATCTAAGATCACTCCTAATACTGACTATTGGGCTCAACTTCATTTACTGTGGCGTAGGAGCTAGGAAGACTGAAATGGCCACCTAGCGAACGGAGTGGAAGAAATTTGTGTCATTCAAACAACAGATTACTGATGATTGCAAGATACGAGAGTCTAGATATGCCTAATATGTTTGCTTCTTAGCGAAATCTAGGTTTTTAGATTTAGATACAATTTTTAAAATCTAATTCGTCGTTTTTTTAATTGCCATCTGCCAAGATTCAACAAGTTGCATAGGCGTAAACTTCTTTTAGGCAGTTTGGCTGGAGCCCCCTCAATTTCTGAAAGTTTAGGCTAGGGAATAGAAAGTTAAGTTATAACCTAGGGATTTGACCCCCCACTTTTCATCCATGTTCACGCCTATGAACAGTTAGAGTAGGTCCCCTATATACTGCACGGCTCACTCTCTTCGTTAACCCCTTAACTGGGTATTTAACTGTAACTCAATGTAAAATGGACGGATATATCCGGGGTCCCCAGTTAAGGGGTTAATCCGATAGAGACGTACAAGTAACGATTTAGAAAAAACGACGCGTTGAACTCCCGCGGTGATGTTCTGACGCATTTTCTTCGATTTCTCCGATAACCAGTATTTCTAAGTTCATTGCACGGTAATAATAAAGGCTTAGCTGACGACAGGGCAGCCGAGAGGGGGTGCAGAGGAGGGCAATTGTACAGGTGCCCGGCGGCCTGCAGGGGGCCCGGGCCCGGTGACGATGATGTTTTAACTGTATTAACAATAGCCTGAACCATGAAAAAGACCGACAAGGAAAAAAGTTTTGCTTCTCGTCACAAACAGTGTCAAGCACAGGTACCCGGGGAATGGGGGGAATGTCAGGGGGCCCGGGCCGGTCATGTTAAGTAATCAAGTAATCTCCTTTTTCAAAAGGAGCGAGAAGCCAAAAAAGGTCATCAACTTTTTCACAGACTTGCCAGGCCAGGGGCCCGTGACTATTTTTTGCACAGGGGCCTGCAAATTCTCTCGGCGGCCATGGCTGACGAGCAAAAATGGAAGTCAGCATTTAGACCAAGGCCAATAGGAGTTAGGGAATGCAGCAAATCCTGGAGCCACAGCTGGTTCCCTCACGTAAATAAATTTTTGCAACTTTTTAAGGACAAACCATATATGCACAAGCCCGCCGAGAAAAATTCCGGGCCCCTGTGGAGAATAAAATTTCTTGACGACATTTTTTATGCTTGTCAGCCTTTCTTACATCTTAAAATTATCTGACGACCTTTTTTCAGCCTCTTTTACATCCTAAAATTACCTGATGACCTATTTTGCTTGTCAACCTTTTCACGCCGCCCCCCCCCCATTTAGCTCGCCGGGTTCCCTCTACTTTAGTGTTATTATTTATATTATTGTTAATTATGCGTATTCATCATGGGCCCGGGCCCCCCAGACCGCCGGGCCTCTGTGAAGTTGCCTCCTGCCCCACTCTCGGCGGCCCTGTATATATATATATATATATATATATATATTATTCCAGGACAATTTATATAGCGCTGTAGCCTACGCATGGTTTAAAATCCAAAATCAAAAGCGCTTTGACAACGCTGACTTGTCAATGAAGGTCAGAAGGTGGCGATGTTAAAATCCACTGTGATGATGGAAAGAACTTTGCTGCCGAGAAGAAGTCCGGTGCAGAGTCCAGAGTCATCTTTATATATATATATATATATATATATATATATATATATATATATATATATATATATATATATAGCCTGTGTAAGCACTGACGCGCATGAATTGCAAGTCAGAAACCAGTGGTCCTCCATGAGTCAGCTTCCGAGCCCAACGTCTGGCTCCCTCGCCAAGCAGAGCACCTGGGATCGCCCTCTAATTCAAAGGGAAGTAGCATATCTACTCCAGACCCATCAAGGGCAATACCACCAAGCCCGTCTGCGAGCTGTCTCAACACGACACGCTAGCGACTGGCTCCATGCACTTCCAATCACCAGTTGTGGCCTTCGCATGGACGATGAGACGATCAGAGTCGTCGTCGGTCTACGGCTAGGGGCCACAATCTGCGAGAAGCACCTTTGCCCTTGTGGTGCTATGGTCTCTGAGGACGGCGCTCATGGGCTCTCATGTCATCTAGGTCCAGGTCGTGTCCCCCGACACTGCTTGCTGAACGACATAGTTCAGAGGGCCTTGGTTAGGGCTGGGATCCCTGCTATCAAAGAGCCGCCTGGTCTGTGCCGAACCGATGGGAAAAGACCAGACGGCATGACCCTGATCCCGTGGCGGACAGGGCGAAGCCTGATCTGGGATGCAACCGTGGCAGACACAGTTGCCCCCACGTATTTGCCAACCACAGCGCTCGCAGCAGGAGCCGCCGCAGAAGCAGCTGCGGCTAGAAAGACATCAAAATATCAGGCCCTCTCATCCACCCACATCTTCTTGCCGCTGGCATTTGAGACATTTGGCCCCATCAACAACGACGCCCTCTCCTTTATCAACGATCTGGGTCGACTCATTGCCCTTCAATCCGGGGACAATAGAGAAAGATGCTTTCTGTTCCAAAGAATATCCGTCACGATTCAGCGTTTCAACGCCATCGCATTCCGAGGAACATTTCCAAATCTGCAACCGAACGAGAGCTAGCACACTATAATTTCATGTCTCCGGACAATTTTTTTATCATAAGTCCCTCGGGAATGAAGTACCGAGGGCAAAAAAATATATATATATATATATATATATATAGAGAGAGAGAGAGAGAGAGAGAGCGAGAGAGACTTCCATTTTTGTCTCCTAGATTATACAAAAGCAAACATCAACAGGTAATCACTAATTTCTTTTAAATGGTTCGCGCGAACCGGTTCGAATCGGTTCCATCTCAATTCTGGAATTTGGGTCTGTAGACCGTGAAGTCTACTGTACTCAGAGGGTCCAATTTCACAATTCCTAAACGTCGACAACAACAGTCGGCGACAAAGACGCCTGAAGCCGACCTATTGTTAATTGCGTCTCTCCACTATAGTGTCGCGTTCCAAGCGTTTTTGTGGCCTCCGACAGCGCAGCAAAAGAACTTGCCTTCAGCGTCAAACGAGCATTAATTTCGTCATGTCAACCGTCAATGGAACAGAAGTATAGACTTCTGGTTTGCTTTCTATGGGCGATGAGAACCAAGTGACCTAGTCACAACTTCTTTTCACATGTTGTCACGGTTAAACATGTCTCGGCCTACATCCATACACACAAACACACGCACATATTATATGTATATACAGTATACGTATATACACGTGTATATAATTATTTATATATGTATGCGTGTATAGTTAGTGTATGCATGTGTACGTATGTGCGTATGTTTGTTATGTGAAACAGGCACAGGCCTACATACGCTTGTTTTGATACCCAAATCAAAGACGATAAACGGATCAAGTTAGGCAGATTTAAGTGGGCAAAATTGTCAAAATTTTAGTCAGGTACAAAGAAATGCTGCAGCGACTATATAGCAGCAATGGAAACAACCGATATGAATGACTCTGCAGTACTTTGTCTTCGCTTTCAGACGCCGCTTTCTTAATATGAGGCCGAATCAACAGCAACGACCACTTGGCTATGCATTAAGGACGGATCATGTAATATTATGATGAACAAATATCACGTGTAATTGTAATGCACATGCTCTGTATTATACATACAAGTTGTGAATACCAAGATACAGAGACAGAGAGAGAGAGAGAGAGAGAGAGAAAGAGAGAGAGAGAGAGAGAGAGAGTGAGTGAGTGAGTGAGTGAGTAAGTGAGTGAGGAGTGAGTGAGTTGGAAAGAGTGAGCGAATAAACGAGAGAAGAGGTGAACGAGTTGGAGAAGGAGGAAGTGAAAGACAAGGAGAACAGAGCAACGATGGAGGAATCGACTTTAAACAGATGGAAAGAACACACAGGATAGGGAGTGCACAGAAACAAGGGCGTAGCGAAGAGACAAGAGGTGGGACTGTTGTATGACCAACAGCTTCCGACGCCATCACTTTCGTTCGAGAGTAGCCGTTACTCTCGAGCGAAAGTGATGGCGTCGGAAACACACACATTATATATATATATATATATATATATATATATATATATAATTATATATTCCAGCCGAAGAGATAGCCCAGTCCCCTCGAAGATACGCTAATGGTGATAATTTAAATTCTGTATGAGTCTTTCACATGCACAACTGATATTTTCGATTATGTTCGACCAAAGCTCGACCATACGTATTATATTTTTTGTATTATACGCACGTATTTTAACGTATGACTCTTTATCATACGCGCTATCATACGTGAGTAAAATACATTAGGCCTAAATAGCCATGAAATTGCGTCAGTTACCGCAGTCTGTTAACCATTTACCTGCACAAAGAAATTAAAAGAGGAACAAGTGTTAACGAAGTGACTTTTGGGATCAGTTACAGTGACGCGGCATGACATCACAATTGATATTGCTCGCTAAGTAAGGAAATTATAAGCAGCCAAGCACACTTATAAAATACGCGTATCATTCGTGTATTTAATTTTTTTATTCATACGCACGTATTTTAACGTATTTTATTTTGTCATACGCGTACGATCGAGCTTTGTGTTCGACCCAATAATTAATCGTTGTCAAAGATCGGTTTACGACGGTGTTCAACTCGACTTTTGAACATGTCATTCATTTTCAAAAAAGTAATCGTAGAGAAAGAAATGGAACAGTTGCAGTTCTATGTTCTCTGCCCATCCAGAACACCCTCCGCCCCAGTCTCCCCCCCCCAGCCCCCAACCGCACATACACACGCGGCGCGCACAGTCACATAAAACACGGTGACCAGCGTGGCTGCAGACAGCCAACTAGGAAAAACTTGTCCGGGGCTGATAGACATGTGATCTGGCCCAGGATTCAGTTCAGATGAAAGACCCTATAGATCAGATGAAATTGGACCAGACGCCGTAATAAACACGAAAGCATTGAATGTCGACGTGCATTCAGCAGGAATAACCGAAGCTATAGGGTTCAAAATGTCGATTTAAAAAATGGTAACATTTATCCAGAGATAATAATACTATTGTGGTGCAAGATTTTATTTGGCCGATTGCTTTATCAATTTAGAATGACCGTTCAGAATAATTCGTAATTGCAGCCAGAGATGTGGCTTTAAAAATGTATTATTTGGATCAATCCAAAAACTGCTACATCTGATCTTCTATTTTTAAAATACGGGCTGACAAATAGTCATAAAGGTACTTTGAAGGTACAGGATCAGAATAAACTGGCCTGACCCCCCACCCCCCACAAAAAGTTTCCGGCTCGTTTGGTGACTCAGAAGCAGACTAAAGAAAGAGACATCTTGAACCTGAATTAAGTCGCTGCAGAAATGACTTGAATTTTAATCATGTAAAGGTTAAAGCATAGACTACGCTTAGTACTTTTGTCAAAATAAAACGCAAAACCGAGTAATAGCGGTATTCGTGATGAACGTTGGTCCAATGGATTGAGGTTAACGTTAACCATTAATTAAACCCACATCAAGATATTCAGTTAATTTTTTAATCATTAATCCAAATTGGTCTCTGATGAACATATGTGGGCTTGATTTCCTTAGAAATATAATATTTTTGTAGATATTGTGGATTAAGTTAGTGTCCTATATATAGGACTGTAGGCACCACAGGGTGCATGTTTCTAAGAATTTCTGTATTTCACATCCGGCACAAAAACTGATCAAATTGTGTCGCATTTTATTAGAAATGCGCCATATTTTTAAATCGTGCTCACTCAACACCTGTGTTTTAGTCACCGACTGGCCTGTCATTTCTACCAGTGTTTATTCTAGCCACCTTGACATTGGGGGGAGTTTGAAATGTTTGGGGGGACAAGATTTGTCTCTCCACGCTTTGGGGGGTTTCCATCTCCAAGCCAACATATACACTTTTTCTTGGGGGAGGGGTAATTTTAAAACTGGGGGGGGGAATTGCCTCCCCCCAAAACAGGCCTAGATTAAACACTGATTTCTACTTTGTCTGATATACAGGACTAAGCAATGAGCGTCATAGAACTTCTAATGTTGCTATGTATGTTTGCCTATGCAGTAAAGCATTCAAGGTGTAGGCCAACATTACATTTTGCAAATTTGACTTGGGTTTCCCTCAGATATGTCCATGGGTTGGATTAACCCATGGGTTGGGTTGGGTTGGTCCGGATTGGGTTGGGTCAGACCTTCCATAATAATGGTGGGTTGGGTTGGGTCAGAAAATAAGTCATGGTGTACTGTATTACGGTGGGTTGGGTCAAGTAACACTATTACCGGAATGGGTTGGGTTGGAGATTTTGTGAGTTGGGTTGGACGATGGGTGGAGGGATTGGAAGAGGATCTGCACATGGCAGGGCTGAATCTCAACGGAAAAACTGATGGAAGACACCGAATGACTTTGGAAGAAACAGCAAAGGACAGAGAACTTTGGAGGGATATCATGGAGAAGTCGATAGCTGGACACAGCTGGAGGACGAAGATCTGACCTGACCCCTGAAACAAGTAAAGAGAGGGTAGTGCAGGGGTACTCAAACCGCGGCCCGCGGCCCGCGGTCCACAATCCGGACCGCGAGGACGGTTCTTGTGGACCGCCACAGCTTTCTGTGTCTGAGAAATTTCAAGCCTGTAATATAATATTGGCTTAAATTTAATTACCTAATGCTGTAGTTGTCACATGTAGTAATTGTACTTCATCATACGTGGCCCTTGAAGCCAGCGACCAGAGAGAGGTCAGTTTTCTGATTCGAGAGGTGTATTTTCAACAGTTTTTGGTGAATTCGGCGTAATTTAAAAAACGAGCTGAAAAGCGCTCTTGAGACAGACCGGAGATGAAGCTGTCACGCTCTCTTTGTTATGAATGCGCTGCCTAATAAGAGGAGGCAGCCGAGTCGAGTCGCTGATTTTGACAAAGTTAACTTTGCTAGTTGACCTATACAATCGAAAGATTCAGGCCACTGGTATTTGGATCCATCTTGAGAGCTGTTCTTTCTTTCTTTCTCTCTCTCTCTCTCTCTCTCTCTCTCTCTCTCTCTCTATCTATCTATCTATCTATGTCTCTATCTATCTATCTATGTCTCTGCCTGTCACTGTCTGTCGCTGTCTGTCACTGTCTGTCTCTGTCTCTCTGTTTATGTCTAGCTTTATTCTTTTATCTGTCTCTCTCTTCTCTATCTCCCTCCCTCCCTCTCTCTATCTCTGTCTCTGTCTATCTCTGTCTCTGTCACTGTCTCTCTGTTTATGTCTAGCTTGATTCTTTTATATGTCTCTCTCTACTTCTCTCCTTCTCTCTCCTTCTCTCCCTCTCTCTTTCTCTCTCTCTCTCTCTTTCTCTCTCTTTCTCTCTCTCTTTCTTTCTCTTTTTCACCTCTTCACACTTCTTGTTTATAACTCGATAGGCGAACAGCCACTCGAACTTGAGACACGATCAGCATGCGGGGTTCTATGAAGCTTCTGCCGCATCGCTTATTAGCACTAACGAAGCAACTTACTACAGCTCGACTAAGAAACTGCAACTAGACGCTTGCGTCGTTCAGTGTTACCGAAGTCCTTATCTGTCGATCGGTGAAACCAGGACTGTGGCCGGCGCCGGTATAGGGCTGCCATCGACTGGCTGACTGGCCGTTGATTTTTTTTATCACAGACGGACTCCGCCGTGGGCGCCGCGCGTGCTCGAAATGCGCTGTGTTTCAACGACGAAATCACTTTGGTTAATAAAAGCGCATTGGATTCATTTATCGCCGACGGAATGTGATTTCTTGATTTCCTATGCCGACTGAATTATTTTGCTTGGAAGCAAAATGTGCTTAACTTAACTCTTTGACCCAGTAAGGCAGACATTTCGTCTTCATAACATATTGGTTAGATGGATTGTCGAAGCAAAAAGGTTAATCTACTGCAGAGTAACAATATGCTCAGCAAGAGAACGATCGATGGCGTCTTCAAGTGTATCACTACTGCTTTGTGGCTCCGATGCTGACAGAGGTCTTAACCGAGCGAAAAAACTGTGGCGCATTCGAAGTGATTCGATATAAGCGATATCAAATACTGACTACAACGCAGTTGTTACGATGATCACAAAAGATTCAACGCGTGACACATCTTTCGGATAGACATCCGTATCTGCCTCAGGATGCTTCTAGTCGCCTCACCTCAATGAACAGTTAAGGTAAGACTTCCCACTCCGCATTCAATGCAAGAATAGTTACGCTATACATTGACCCGAGAGATTCTTCAAGTTATCACTAGTAGGGTTGCCAG
This sequence comes from Metaphire vulgaris, assembly GCA_018105865.1. Lineage (NCBI taxonomy): Eukaryota > Metazoa > Annelida > Clitellata > Crassiclitellata > Megascolecidae > Metaphire > Metaphire vulgaris. The sequence goes on along the minus strand of CM030838.1, from coordinate 11,486,085 downwards.
ATGTCCAGATTTTAAACCGGACTCTCCGGAATTTTGCCTATTTGTCCGGTGAAAAAATTGAGGCAATACCGGACATGCACGTATCCGGTATTTTATTGCAGGCTACCAAACTACAGAAATCAAGTCACTCGCAGCCTAGTGCAATGCAACATTATGACTATAATTCCCCTGTGGATAAGGGCTCATCCATATACACCCTGTAGTACGCCTACATACGCAAAAAGGCATACTCTTTCACCGCCCCCTCCCCCCGTTGCGCACAGCATACATAGGAAAGTCTACAAAATCCAACACTCCCCGCTGCGGTAGTAGTAGTAGTAGTAGTAGTAGTAGTAGTAGTAGTAGTAGTAGTAGTAGTGGTGGTAGTAGTAGTAGTAGTAGTAGTAGTAGTAGCAGTAGTAGTAGTAGCGGCAGCAGTAGCAGAAGCAGAAGCAGTAGCATCAGCATCAGCATCAGCATCAGCAGCAGCAGCAATAATAATAATAATAATAATAATAAAAATAATAATAATAATAATGATGATGATTATGATGATGATGATGATGATGATGATGATGATGAAGATGATGATGAAGAAGAAGATGATGATGATGATGATGATGGTGATGATGATGATGATGATGATGATGATAATAGGTCTGTCAGGGTGTTGAGTTGTTGAGGGGATCTCTTCTGCATTATAAACCACTTTACCTAACTTCGGCTTTCATTACAACTTCTGCTTCGTTATAATAAATTAATAATATTCATTGTCTTTTCGAACCGACAAATAATAGAACAAATTTCGAAGTATTCAATGCGATGTCAGCTTTCGAATTTCAATAATTTGTATTTTAAGTAAGTAAGTAAACACGAAATTTCTATAGCGCTACCCGAAAGCTTGGCGCAGTGCATCCATCAGCTTATTCACGAGCGCTCAATCTAGGTAAATCCATAGTCCGTAATCTGTAGTCCGTGGTGGTCAAGGTTGTAGATCCAGGTAGGCAGTTGCAGCAAAGTATTTTATGGAGGATGATAACAAGATTTGCATGATGAGCGAGACTAACGGATAAATAATATCAATACGATTTGAAATTATGACACGTATTACGAACCATACCTGATTAAAATGGCTATCGAGACTTCATCGATTACGCCTATTCGGGCGTCTTTTAAGACGGTCTGTAAGCACGGTCTAGAATGCCAAATCAAAATGTAATTAAATTGCTTTTCTATTCGCCAATAGTAATTGTCAATGTCGTATCTATATTAGACCTGTGCGCCGACGTTCTGAGGGTCGGCGGCGGCGGCGTTTGACCGCTGTATCACCGGCGGCGGTGTACAAATGGTTAATACAGTACAATACGTGTGACTACAAAGGATGCCATATGATATCGTAGTTTTTATTCAATTATCGTGGTTTTTTCCATCCGGTTCATTTAAAAACAATATCACCAACTCATAATACACATTGAATATAAAATTATGCAGTTTAAGAAACATCTTATAAAATTATGCTGCTTCATTTTATATCCCAAATTTACTGTAAATGAAAATGCTTAAAAAGTTTATGTGCCAACTTAGAAAACAAAGCACCGCCGACATCAGACTATGAAGATTTAAACTAGACTAAGAGGATTTAACACAAAAAACGCTCTCAGTTACGATGCATAGGTTCACTGCTCGTGTAATTATAGTTAACTGTACACAGTTAATTTTGGCATCATTTTAGCATCTTTTTGGTCTTCCACGTAATTTTCATTGAAAACGCTTTTCTTTGCCGCAGCCATTTTGCAGAATGTAAACAATACATGACGTCATTCGATAGACGAATGAAGTAAATAAGCAACGTGTGTTTTGAATTTTGAGCCCTCTTCGTCTAGTTCCCAGCATCATTCCTTGTTGGATTGTCCTCTCCAATGTTGATGACAGTATATGGCGAAGACGTTTTTGTCCACGTATTACAACAGTGTTGGTCTACTCTGGTTACATGAGAGAAATATTTCACCATAGGGACGCCGGCGTCACGCCGGTATCCTCTCGGCGGCGGCGGCGCACAGGTCTAGTCTCTATCTATGCAGTGGCGTAGCCAAGGAGGGGGTTTGGGGGTTAAAACCCTCCTTGACTGCCGACGAAAATTTTTTTACATGCTTTTCCATACATGTTTCATTTTCGGACGCGATTTTGGGGGGCCTATCCCCTTATCTGGCTAACACAAGCGATGCTTACAAGGCAGATGCGACGGTCGAATTTCGTTTCTCAAAATTTGCACAGTCAGCAATAAATAGCAACAATTTCTCTGTTGTCTGCATTCAGCAACTTTCCTGCTCATCGGACGGTAGATGAGAATTTCGTAAATTTCTCTGAAAGACGCAGTTCTAGATTTTAAACGAACCCCGAATAATTATATTTCATCTGGAAACATACTCCACAGTGTCAATAAAAATGACAAATTTCTGGTCTTCCTGATATCAGGCGCTAATATGATAGGCCTATGTTAAGTTTCTTTATCGATGTCTTTAAACAGAATAGCACACCTGTACCTCTGTGTTGTAAGCTTATTTTAAGCTGAGACTGTCCTGACCTACAGGCAGTTTACTCATTTTAACACAAAAGGCATTTACATTTCTACAGGGCCGCCGAGAGGGGCGGTGAGCAAATGCCCAGGGGCCTAGCGACCTGTAGGGGGCCAGGGCGGATCCGCTAAATGTTAACACATGGAATACTGTAGTATTTCTGACAAGCAAAAATGGTCGTCACGACTCTTGCCACACTTTTGGTTTGATATATCCCTCCGCCGCCGCCGCCGCCGCCGCCGCCGCCGTCGTCGTGAACAGAAGTTTGACAAGCAAAAAAAGGTCAACACCTGTTTTCAAACTTTCTAGGGGCCCGTGACTACTCTTCCCAGGGGTTCAGCATTTCTCTCGGCGGCCCTGCATTTCTACAAATGCCAACAATTGCGCCGAAATCAACATCAGCTGTGTGACCTGTGCTGGCGAATAAATTGGAAACTCTGCAAATCAACGATTATACAGTAATATGCAAAAAGACCCACGCATGCAAATAAATTAGTGGACACTATCCCTGGACTTGGATTAACTTAAATTAGCCATGCTGCTTCAATTGACGGCCATCAATTATCTGCCGATTTCCGAGAGTTTTTCGAATGAGTTACGCAGCGACAACAACGGCAGCAACAAAAACAACAACACGGACGGACACCCAGACAGGCACACGGACACATGCACACAGACAGACAGACAGACAGACAGACAGACAGACAGACAGACACGCAGACGAAAGCGGGTTAGATGACGCCTTGAACGTGATCGGCGCGTTGTGTAAACAGCTGATTTGTGTTGATTCGCCGTAGCGTTGGAAAATGCACGTTCGACTGATAGACAACAGAAGGACGACATCAAAAATCCGTCGCAGCGTTGTCGTTACGGAGCAACCACGACAACCGTTCTCTAAACCACCACCACCTCCACCACCACCACCACCACCACCACCACCGCCGCCGCCGCCGTCGCCACCTCCACCATCGCATCCGCCGCCGCTCTGTCGACGGTCAAACCTGCTTCCCGTCGGTAGTAATAGCCTCGACGCTGTCGATCGAGAGGGAATACTTCGGATCATGGACAAGGTTCAAGGTGGTGGTGGCGGTGGTTCGACTGCCCGGAGCCGTCGCCTTCCGCCGCTGTCCGCCAGGACCCAGCGGCTGGTGCTGGGGAGACCCGGTCAACCGGTTCATCGGGTCGCCAACATACCCGGCGGCGGCGGCGGCGGTCACTTGCTTAAGGGAAACGCAAGCGTGAGAGTCAGATCGGCGAGGGTGAATACCTGTAGTCCTACGTACGACATGATGGTCACAGGTGAGTGAATCTTTGTCTTCCTCTCAGAACTCTTCTCGTCTCTGATTTTGGGGTAATTCCTAGGTTTTCATTGGCGGGATTTTTATGGGTAGTGCCAGTGGCGGCTCCACATTGGAGGCCCGGGGAGCCCGTGCCCCCTTATTTAATGCCTGGCCCCCAGTGGCCCCCCTGTTGGGACCCTATACTTACTACTACATGCCTAATAGCAAATAGATGGTTCCCATGCTTAGAAGTTGTTACCCCAACAACCCCCCCACTTGCCAAATCCTGGAGCCACCACTAGGTAGTGCGCGGTCCGGTAGAATTTGTGTGCAAAAGGGCTCAGCTGTGTGTGTGCCAGATATATTTTAGACCCCCCTAACTCCCCCAAAACTCCCAATTTGAGGTCGACACCCTCCAAAATTTGGTAATGTGACGATGGTATGCATACAAAATGCATACTAATTAGCTCAGGACAACCCCCAATTTGAGGTCGCCACCCCCTAAATTCACAATTCTAGAAATATCCCTGGTGTGTGCTGGTTTGAGGGGGTGTGATCTTGTGATGTATAGAGGTGAGTTTATAATTTCAGGAAGGAAACTTGGGTTATGGGTTTACAGTATCACTCGCCTGAGAACTCTGAATTCTATTTAATTACAAGCGGCGCCTTGTATTTCAGTAAGCTGTAATTAGATAAAAAAGACTCCAACGTTTAAACTTTTCTTTACAAGACTTCTAGGAGGGGAGTCTTTTGAAACCGAATGATCGTTTTCTTTTCCAAAAAGTCGATTCTTTCTCACTCTGTCGCAGTTTTAAACGAGTTGACTCTTTAGATCAAATATAAATCCTAGATCAACTTTACTTGAACGATATTTGCTTTCGTCGACACGCTAAAATGCTGTCTCTAATCCTAAAGTACAAAGTCGCCTTCAGGTAAACTCACTTTTGGTGACCCGACCTCTATTGTTATCGTTATTCCGTTGGTCCAGAGAGTAAGATTTATACAGGGTGGCGCAAAAACACGGACTAGTCACATTTAGGTTTGCATTTAAAATAGTCCGGATTTTAGCGCCACTCTGTAGCGCGTGGTTCATATAATCTCTTCTGAATCTCTATTATGGTTTGACGTGGAGTTTTGACTTAGACGCGTAACATCTGAAGCCTCGGACTTAAATTACCGTACTTTCAGGAGTCGTCGGATTGGATTAGGCCAGACCAGACCAGACCAGACCAGATCATAATAGATTAAGGCGTCAGCGCTGACCGCGACTGTAATGCAAATGACATTAACACAGGCATCTTCGGCGACTCATCTAGGCTTTAACTGAAATCAAGAGACCAGTTAAAGGAGAGGTTAGCACCAGCGTTGCCATGCACTTGCACATGAAACTGACGGAAAGCTTTGCCGACGAGGAAACTTGATCGTTTGAAAATTCCATTTTCGTTTCTTTCTGGTATCTCTCGTTCATAGGTCTCATACACTTTTGCGGATTGATTTTGAAGTACCATTGATTGATACCTTGGGTATTAGAACTGGTGCTATAGAAGGGCATAATTATTATACAGCCTTCTGATCTAGTTTTAAGATGTTCACAGCATCGCTCGTGTTCGATTTTCTCTTTCTGGCTGATCTAAAATACAAAAATAATTGCTTTATTCTTGGCGCTTCCGCAGGGCTTTCATAAGTCTATAGTATCCGAGGTCAATAGATTGTCGATTTCTTTTCTGTTATTATATTAGCTCTGATACGTTCGCATAAATGGCGCTTGTTATTTCGTTATTGCGTGATTTGCAGTAGGCTAAGCATGCATCGTATATGTGATTCCTTAAAACATGCTTGATTTACCGGACAAATGACATTTCAGCGAGGCACGCTTGGATTTTTAATCGTTCTATATAACAGAGGCCCGTAAGTAGCATTTCATGTCTTTTGATTCTCTCGATAGCAGACATAAAGAAGCTGCTGTTAACAGCATGATGAAGCACTGCTGTCCACATGAAAGAAGGTTCTAAAACTTAGCGTGAGTTCAAGTGGCTTAGTAGGCATTACTGCCTGTATGAGAGCCACTGGGGGCGCGCTAACGGGGCTTGAACCCGCTCGGTCAGCTTACCGCTCCGCTCCAGCGTGTAACCCACTCTGCCATCTCCCGCCCTAGCCCTAGCAAGTGCTGTGATATAATGCCATAGTCTTAGGGGCCATCCACAAATGACTTAACGCACTTAGGAGTGGGTTCAGACATTTGTGACGATGCTTTACGATGGGGGGGGGGAGTCTCCGGAAATGTGGCGTCACATAATAGTAAAAATTTGTAGGTGGCGACTGTTTTTGCTTGTCAAGATTTTTCGCGGAAGAGGGGGGAGTTAGCGCGTTGTTACGTCATATTTTATAGGGTCTGACTTTTTGTGAAGACGCGTTACGAAGGGGGGGGGCAAAAATCTGCCGAAATCGCGTTACGTCATTTATGGATGGCCCCTTATAAAAGAAACTGCTGACACATCACCGTCTCTTCACATTGTGAAAAGTCTTAGCGTGTCTTAGCAACTATAATATTGATAATTAATTATAAATATTAGGGTCATGTAACCTTTTACAATTAATGAATAATATGATTTATATGGATCGAAATCTCAGAAAGCGAAAATAACCTCACAACTGAATTGGTTATTTCCATTTGAGAGTCATCATCGGTGGGGAGGGGTGGGAAGAAATCTTAATTGGTTCATTATGCTTGATAAGTTAGCTAAATAAATTAACAACATGAACTTCCCCATTCACATGTATGCAGTGAACCAGCGGTGGTGGTGGTGGTGGTGGTGGTGGTGGGGCGGTAAGCAGCGACCAGGTAGTCCCCTTCCTCTGCAGACACCACACTGGTTATTTTCTTCACGATATCATCTCACAAATCACTTCATGGCGTTCTTTGTGCAGCAGATATTCATCCATTTTAATTAGTTTTTTCAAACGGTTTTTCCTTAACGTTCTTTCGCATCTTTCTTTTATAACTTCATTCCGTGACTTACTATATTTCTGGTCGTTATGGACAATTTGACGATAACTAATAGACGGGCTTGTCTCATTTTTAGCTTAGTATTTCCGACTTTCAAACTGAAATTTTTGTCAATATTTAGCTACTGAGCTCTCTCGTTGTAGCTGCATGAGTCTATATGATTGGCCCCTAGAACATTTTACACCGAGAATTTGTTAACGAGTTTTTTCACGCAGGGGCGTAGCCAAGGGGTAGGGGGATGGGGCTTAAACTCCCCTTTGGCTGCCGACGAAAATATTTTTAAATATTTTAAAATGTGTTTCCATACATTTTTCATTCTCGGACGCAGTTTTTGGGGACCTCCTTCTTGGCTGCCGACCCAAAATAATTTCTAAGCGCTGTAGAATGATAGAATGTAAAGATGTAAGGCGACGACCTTTTTGCTTGTCAGCACATCTGCAAAGGAAAAAAGTACAAGAGGAATATTATGATCAAAACCAAAACCCTCCTTCCGGAATTCATGGATACGCCACTGTTTTAACGTGTCATTTTACCCCCGATTTGTCTCATCTCGCATTCTTTGATGAGATTGTCAGAAATTCCAAAATATTTTTTATTAAAGCTGATTAGTCATTCCGTGCAAAGGCTCTCTTCTGGGTAGATGCCGTCTCAGTGCTTTACGCATGGCTGCCGAGAGGGAAATGCGGGGCGGGGGTGGGGGGAGTGCACAGGGCCCGGCCAGTGTTTAACCTAGACTCTGGACTCTGGGAGGGAAACTGACAAGGCCTGGGGGAAGTCAGCTAGGGGCTGCTGTTAGTTGATGTAGTATGCCAAAATTTCCTGGGGGGATTTGAAATTTCCGGGGAACGGCAATTTCCCCCGGAAACGATTATAAGATTAAACCCTGGGCCCGACGACCTGTTTTGGGTCTGGGCCGGTGACGTATTACCACCCTGAAAAAGACTAACAGGCAGAAAGTAGTTTTTCACACTTGTTAGGGGCCGTGACTTCCCTTCTGCACAGGGGCCCGGAATTTCTCTCGGCGGGCCTCGCTTTTCGACCTGTGCTTGTTTAATGCTAACTGAAAAATAGGCGATAACAATTCAGCGAGACAAATTTTTCCAAAACTGTGTTTCTTAGGTCAAACGCTCACTAACGGAGGCAGAAGTTACGGTTCTTCGTCAAATGGATATCTATCGTCACGCTTGGATGGGTGCACTCCGTCATTCATCAGTGAGTTCCTTAAGATGTCAACATAGCAATATACGCCGGAAAACGTTAAGTTTGACTTACCATCAAGGGACAGCAAAACTCTACACGAATTAAAATTTTTTAGTTTCACTACGTTTTCTTTTGTTTGTTAACGATTTTGTGTTTCAAAAGTCGCGAAATATTCTGCCTAATTGACACACCACTTTCATCATTGCGAAATATGAGTGAATTTTAGAGAGAAATTCTGACGCGCTGCAGATTTTCGCAAATTCTGCGCCGAGTATTAACGTCAATTTCTATTTGTAAATGCAGCAGTAATCTTATTATGGAAACCTTTTAAAGTAAAACTATTGCTGACTACATATGTCAAATATAAAGCGCAAAGAGTATCTACATTTGATCTAAATTAATTATGGGGGAAAATGGAGACTTCGTAACTTCGTAATAAAACGTTGCTTAGTAGCAACATTGAGTTGGCGGATGACTTAGAAGAATTTTTTCCTAACTCTGCGATCGATCGAATCCTTTTCCTTTTGTCACGTGATTTATCGTCGTGACGTCAGATGACGTTGAAACGTGTGAGAGTGCACTTAAGTCGACTGCACTTAAGTCGTGGAAGTGCTGCACAAACTTTCGAAAAATTATGGAAACCAGATAGGCCTACATTTAAAAATTTCTCTCCTTAACCTCGTACGATGAGACGTTGTTTTTGTGGAGCGTGGGAGGGAGAGGCAACGGGAAGAGGGTCTGTGCCGATGCAGCTGTGAGACAAGCAGAACTGGATATATATATATATATATATATATATATATATATATATATATATATATATCTGAACCACCATCTGTAGGCTACGTATATAGTCAGATATCGGAATAAGGCGTTGCTTAGTATAGCATCCGCATTCTGAGTTGACGGATGACTTAGAAGAATTTTTTCCTAACTCTGCGATCGATCGAATCCCTTTCCTTTTGTCACGTGATTTATCGTCGTGACGTCAGATGTCGTCAGGGGAAACGTCGATCGCCAAGGCGATGGTTGTCGATGCGCACAGATAGAGACACTGCAGTCCCGCTGTTCAAAGGCGGCATTGATCTAAACCGATCTCCTGGAATCTTCATCTCTCCTCACCTCCCCTCCCTCCCGCCCTCCCCCGACTTCGTCCACGCTTTTTGCAAACAATCTTCTTTATGCCCGGCTATAATGTCTGTTGACCTTCGAATAAGTTTACGCTTCGCACAATAATATTCTGCACGAAGACACTGGCTTCGCAGGCACTGTTCTCAACCTGCTGCACGACCGATGACTGAATATATTATCGAGCACGAAAGCCTGTTTCGTGTCGCACAAACTCCTCTGCCTAGCATCAGTAGCGGCTCCACCGGGGGGGCGTGCCCCCTATTGAGTGCCTGGCCCCCAGTGGCCCCCCTGTTGGGACCCTATACTTAATGCTACATACATTAAACAACAAATGGTTGGCCACCCCATGATTAGAAGTTGCCACCCCAACGCTCCCCACTTGCCAAATCCTAGAGCCGCCACTGCCTAGCATTAGACGAAACCGCACGACTTAACGATAAGCGTAGATTTCAAATAACTGCTTAAACTGATCGGTGTTTTGTTTCGAGACCGCCAAACTCAGCATGATTTAAAGTGACTTAGGAGGCATTACTGCCTGTGTGAAAGCCACTAGGGACGCTAACGGGGTTTGAACCCGCTCCGTCAGCCTGACGCTCCAGCGCGTAACCCACTCTGCCATCTTCGCTCAGGAAGCAGACTGAGTAGGATTATTCATTAACACGCTGCTGTTTAAAAGAATAATTGTTCTTGAAAAGGCTGAATAAGAATTCAACGCAGACGTAAAATTCGTTCGCAGGATCGCAGACCACAAGGCTGTCCAAACGTCGAGTCGTTAGTCTGTCGTTGCGAATAAAGAGAGTTCTGTGTTTTATATTAATATCAAGTTTCAGAACAAGATTATAAACCAATCGTTTTCACCAGAATTATCCATTATAGACTTCCATGATCCCATCTGGTTGTCCGGCCTGATATCCTGGATCTGTCTTGAATCTTTTGCGATTGTGATTTGGTCTGTCATCGGTTGATGCCACTATGCATTATAAAGTGGCGCTATAGAAGTTGATGATTAGATTAGATTAGATTAATGGAATTTCTAAAGTTTTTCAATTCGACATCCCTGGTAAAAATAGTTTCATTTTAAATTGCGCAGACGCAGATGAAACTGAATTGTCAAATGCTTCCCATGCAGTCAAGGATAGATGTCTGCCAAACTGAACGCTATCGTGGAATAAACTGCACAGTAATATTAGGATTAAATGAGAGGACGAATGGCAAAGAGAATATCAAGAGACGTTCCATTCTACTTGATCACGTGGTCTCCATCCGTAACAACGACTTATATAGCTCAAAAAAATGGCTCCTAATGCTGTAGATGTGACTGACGAAACTACCAAAGAAGCGACACTTAAGAGCAGTGGCGGTTTCACGTGGGGGATGAGTGGGGATGCATCCCCCACCGAACTTTATCTTTTGCTTGTGAAACCTATTTTTGGGTTAAGCTCTAGTAAAACTACGGAGGAAAAGCTGCTGATGACCTTTTTTGCTTGTCAACCTATGTTTTGGTAAAAGTATAGTAAAATTAGGGGTAAAATTCCCTTTTGTCAGTCTTTTTCGGCAGAGTTTAGTGATTTTCCCCTTCTATTTTTATCCCCCACTAGCTTCCTATGAATTCATTTCATCCCCCCCCACCAAGAAACCCTGGAACCGCCATTGCTTAAGAGAGCTCGTTTAACTAGTCATAATTAAAACTATTCTTTTCAAGAAATCTTATGACAAAATCCTTACAATGGGCCTGCATCCTATCCACCGCAAATCTTGTTATCATCCTCCATAACCTCCATAAAAATACTTTGCTGCCACTGCCTACCTGGATCTACAACCTTGACCACCACGGACTACGGATTACGGACTATGGACTTCACCCGTATTGAGCGCTCGTGAATAAACTGGTGCACTGCGCCAAGCTTTCGGGGAGGACTGTAGACATTTTTACTTCCTTACTTACTTACTTACTTATCGCAGCCACAATCAAAATCGCTATCAGAGACTTTGGCCAATACATGGATATTCAAGACCCACACAAAGACTCTGACCAAGACCCAAAACAACGGTTGCAAAATCGAGTTTTGAGATGTTTAGAGACCAAGACTCAAGTTGAGAGAATAATAATTAGAACCGTGTCATAATTAATAAGTGATTTTCTTGTATCTTCAAAGTGTTTGTGTTCGATGATGGCGTGCTGTGGCGTCATTTCCTGCGTCTCCGTCGCTGATTGAGGTCGAGCCGACCGTTTCGGTTTCTTTTTCTTTTCAGACTCTGAGCAGGACATAATAACGACTTACCTGAAAGGCAATCGCTCGTTCCTAGACAGGTACGTCGCAAATCACGTGACGGAGCAGGATCTCGAAGGATGGCTTAACGAGAAGAGATCCAGAAGAAACAATCGATTCATCAGCATTCAAACAGGTGAGCCAAAGAATCTCACACTTTACAAGTGACTACACTAGCCCTAAGGTCAACTCAGCCTTACTCACTAGAGGGCGGTGGTAAACTGAGGAGCAACGTTAAGCTGCGAGGTAAAACGTGGGTCGGGGAAAGTAATGGCAACCAACCCTAGATCAATGGCTTATACCACCGACGTCGCTGATTGCCTAAACCGGAGATAAGCACCGGAACCCAACGCTCGGACCCGAGTACGGGTCCTATGGGACCTACCTTTACCTTATCAACGATCAGTTTAAGCATCGTAGATAACGTGCTTCATAATTCTTCCAGTGATTTTCCTTCTTATGTCCCAGCACCGTTACATTCTATACCACTTAGAACTTTTTGGTCGGCAGTCAAGGGAAGTTTTGACCCCCAAAATCGTGTCCTAAAACAAAAAATGTATAGAAACTCATAAAAAATTTTGTCGGCAGCCAATGGGGGTTTTAACCCCAACCCCTTGTCTACTCCACTGGTCCCAGTTGCTGGCAATTTTTACCGTAAATATTCTTTCGACCTGGTGTTCTCCGTATTTGCTTTTATAATAATAATAATAATAATAATAATAATAATAATAATAATAATAATAATAATAATGTGATTTTTAAGTGGTTTAGGAGGTTAAGTAAGCCTGTGTGAAAACCACTGGGAGTGGCGAGTGACGCTTTATATTCTATTGTAGCCGGAGTCGATTTTGCGAAGCCGGGCCTTAAGTGAAAAGCTTGAATTTGTAATTTAGTCCACGCGATGCTTGGCAAGCATTAATAATGTATTAGAGGTTTTTCTACTGTTGTGCAAATTTCACATGCTAACAGGTTCATTTAAACTAAGCTGTTGCACATTAGATCAAATAGCCACACAACACAAGTGCACTGGGGGTAGGAAGGGGGGGGGGGTCGTCAATGGACACCACGGACTTCACGTGCTGATCTGATCTTTTTTCGTTCTCAAGTGCAATCGTAATAATGACCAATGTTTCTTTTGAATAGCACCTAAATCTTGACTTCATACGGCTGTTCAACTCTACAGTATGGCCTATTGAAGAATAAATAGGCCCACTTGTCCTCCATATCGCCCTTTTGTATTTCGACCGTCATACGTACCGCAGCTTTAGTATTTTTTACATATTATTTTTATTGTTCTTACTGTTATTATTATTAATATGATTAAACTTGCAATTTATTGTGCGCCATAATATCTATTGTCACATGTAGGAGAATTTGATTGGTGGAGAGATTTCCGAGCAGTTCACAATCACAACATATTATTCGTGTGTGCTAATGTATTTAGGGACAAGAATTGTTAGGGGTCATTTAATAATGGTAATAGTAATTATAGTAGTAATAATAATTATAGCAATGGTAATAATTTAATCGTTTGGCTGGATAAGCTGCAACCCAGTTTTCCATTTGTAGTCGGCAGTAAATTTAATCTATCAACCGTGACTGATGCGACCAGTACAGTGGCGCAGTCAGCCAATGGGAGTTTTGGGGGTTAAAACCTTCCTTTACTGTTCTCAGTGTAGGGAAGGGCGATTTCAGGGGATCCTACCCCCTTGGATGTTTGACCAAAAATGCGTATCAATATAGTTGTACGGAGCCCATATGCCTATACAATAGCTGACGACCGTTTTTTTTCTTGTCAAGATGATTTTTACCTTGTTGTTAATCATGAAAAGCCATGATTGATGGCCTTTTTTTGCTTGTCAGAATTTTCCGAAGTTGGGAATCACGGGAACCATAACTCCCCCTCCCTTCGGAAAATCCAGGCTACGCCACTGAGCCAGTAAAATGTCCTTATTTCATGCATGCCGTAGTTCAAAGCTCAACTGCGATGATACCACGCAAGTCTAATGAACTAATAACGAAGATGCAAATTTAATTCAACGACCGTTTTCTTAGCCTCGTTCAACTCTATCGGACGTGAAAGGAATTAAGACCAGTTTGATTAGTAACGCCGTAAAACAGCTACGATTAATTATTATCATTGGCCTCAATCAAGTTAACGTTTTTGACCCAGATGGGAACTACTCTATATACGTAGCGTGCTTAAATTGAGTCAATTCACGATATTGCGCTGCACGACCGCAGTTAAACAACCCTCAGAATTAGAAACCCTCAGAATTAGAATGAGCACGCGGTTTGACGATCCTGGGTAACACGTCCAATTAGTTATTCTCTACAGAATTTAGCCTACGCTCTAACTGTTCGTGTGCATGGATGGGTCTGTATGCTGTAGTGTTATTTAATTCGTTTAATTAAGCATTGGCAATTTGAATTGACAACATCACGATCTTCTGGGTTTTTTTAGGTGAAATACCGAGCGCTTCGGACGAAGATGTCTTGACAAAGGTAACGATTTTTGCTCTTTGCATAATTAATTATCCAGTTCAATTGCACTCTACGTCAAACGTTCAAAGCTATATTACGTGATTTCAACGAGCATAAAGAATCGCGGAATATTATTGGCTCTACAGTATAGACTCAGTCAGCGGAGTGATGTGGGTGTGTAAGTCACACACCTCCAAGACGGCAAGCATGCAGTATAGGCGATGACGAATATAAAAAACACTGCAAATGAATATAAACAAGGCACGAATACTTTCGAAAGTAATAGATTTTCTGATTCGGATAAAAAATGATACTGATAATTAATTGAGATTTTCTGGGATAAAATCATTAGGCCAGCGATGGATCAAATGGGTCATGGGTCAAATGGGTCAAATGGATCATGGGTCAACGTTGGATCATGGGTCAAATGGGTCAACTTTGGTCATGGGTCAAATGGATCAAGTGGCTCGTGGTCATTCTGAGTGACCCATCACTGCCATTTCTGGCCTGAGGATTTTGAAAAGCAATTCTCAGAAAATCAGAGCATTATTAAATAAAACAACATAAAATTGAACGCAAATAAAGGCCAGTTGCAACACATATGCCACAAAACACTGATTTCAATTGCTCACATTTTGCTGCTTTGCTCAATGTAAGTTATATATAGAGAGGAATGATCAAATTGGTTATATATATATATATATACATATATATATATATATATATATATAGAGAGAGAGAGAGAGAGAGAGAGAGAGAGAGAGAGAGAGGGAGGGAGGGAGAGAGAGAGAATGAGAAAGAGAGACGGTTGCCTAAATTGATAATTAATTAATCAACCAATTTGTATTCGTATTAAAACACATTTTCCGTAATGACGTTTTATTCGTCGCTGAAGCCGAGAGAGGGGACGACCGATTACCGGAAATTCATTCGAGATCTAACGACTGACGTCAAACATTTGTCCAGCATCGGAAAGCTGATGCAGCATCTCGCCTCCTACGTTGCTTCCGGTAAGCAAGATCATCACCATCGTCACGACGGCGCACGATGTACGGCCCTAATGGCATCTGACGGTTCGTGCAAGCACTGTAGATGCCGTGAACACTGAACGTATATAGAGAAAGCCTTTGTATTTTTCTCTGTGTTCATAATAATTCGTTGCTTACAATTATATAATATAATATAATATAACAAGGTAAATTGGTTCAGTAGGGACTGCCCTGTGTGAGAACCACTGTTGTTCCAGTCCAATCTAATTAATCCAATTAATTCTATAGCTAAAAATGGAGTGAAACTGGTGGATTAAAATATCTACATTAGTATAGCGTTGAAAATGTAAAGCGCACGCAGTTACTGTAGACAAATAATTATCTTTGTCGGGTCAATAATCGTTGAGACATTGGTCCAGATTGGAATACGTGAAAACTTCCATTCGTGTTTTGACTTAAATGAGAGCAATAAACAGAGAATTACAGCACTCGAGCTTCTTTTTGATTCAAAGTGGTC
Organism: Metaphire vulgaris; assembly: GCA_018105865.1. NCBI lineage: Eukaryota > Metazoa > Annelida > Clitellata > Crassiclitellata > Megascolecidae > Metaphire > Metaphire vulgaris. The sequence goes on along the minus strand of CM030838.1, from coordinate 11,470,652 downwards.
GCAATTTTTTCCTCTGGTGGTAGCATAATATGCAATGTATAGCAACTCTCGAAGACTAGTAAAGGACATTATGACAAGAATATTAACAAGGCAGTCAATATTTCGCCAAAGACATTCATAATCGCACGGTTATCTTTATTACGTTTTGGAAAACTTTCAACGAGTGTTTACTCTTCGCTTTAATAACTAGTCCAAAGTTGTAGTTTCGCTAAAAACGGACATCTGTCTGGTTTCTTGTACAATTTTGAAATCGCGTATCGTAAATTGAAGACAATTCTGCATGTTCGAAAGAATGTGAATCTAGTTTTTATTAAGCGATTGCTTCAAATCTTCGTTAGGAATCCAAAGTTATCCGACCACGGTTTAATCTAGGCCGTTTCCGGGAAGAAATCGCCCCCTTTCCCCCGGAAATTTCAAATTCTCCCCCGGAAATTCTGGCATACTACATCAACTAACAGCAACTCCTAGTTGATTTCCCCCGGCTTTGTCAGTTCCCCCCGGAGTCTAGATTATTAAACACTGTATCCGACACTGTGACTAAATATTTACTCCGTTAGAGTAGATATTTAGTCACAGATTCCTCGGTCAGTATTAAGTTCATCGCATTTGCTTCAGTCCTCGGGGGTTCGCCAAACACACACACGCCTGTACAAAGCGGACTAAAATTGGAATGTTGAATTCGTTTCAGCCACAGACTGCGACGACTTCACCGTCTACGTCTTAGATGAAAATTCTCAGGTTAGAAAGTAGGCCTACTTCAAGACGATGTCGGTTATACGCTTTTAATCGAGAAAACAACCACAACTAGAGACCTGCGAAGACTAAAAGCGCAACGCAATTTTTAATAATGACGCTAACGATGACGTAGTCATATTAACGATGACGTAGTCATTTTCTACATTGATTAGTACATAGGGGCCTGTATCATTTGCAAACTGGAGTAAGAAGATACAAAAATTCTAGGGAAATCAAATTTAGCTGACATTTCAATCGATAAGGTTTGCAATTTATTCGTTTTTGGCGTCAATCTTATTGTCTCTAACGCACTGACTGAAACTCTGTTGTAGGAGTTTCGCTTATACACGGAAGCAAACAACTTG